>PVJD01004664.1:0-131505 GCA_004026545.1 Mormoops blainvillei
ACAACAAACCTATGATGCAGAGAACACAATTATCATTCTCATTTTACAAACGCAATAACCATGGCATAAAGAGGATAAATAGCTAGCCTAAGGGTATAGAGCCAGTAAGTTGTAGAACTGAAATGTAAAATTTAGTTCCAGAGCCTGTATATTAAATAGTAAGTATACAGAGAATTATAAATTCTTTAAGGGAAAATTCAGGGAGTGAATGGAACCAGGAAACATAAAATTTATCTATTAATTGCAAATCACTTGGATAAATTTTTAAAGAGGCTATACATCCTTCTTGCATCAGTAATATATGAAAAGTCAGAAAAATGTCTTTAAAGCATCATTTAACTATTTATAATTGAGAAGTTCTACTTGATTAATGTAACCCAGTAGCTGAGAAATATTACCTATTCTGTAACACCAGGCTGGCCAGAATCGTTAATGGTGTTTTATTGGCATTGATCGACTGTCTCATTGCTTCATCAGATAGTTTTGCATGAGTAATTGTAGGTCACTATTTGTAAAGTGGATAAATTTGCATAGTGCACATTAATCAACAATCATTCCAGTTTTGAGAAATAGTGAAACAGATGGCCACAGCAATAGTACAAGTAACTGAATTTTGCCTTTGAAGGCTGGATGGATACTCAATCAAGAAAATTAGTTTATTGTGGTGATGATTTATTTTAGTTCCCAAGTGCTCCTTCCAAGTGGCAGTTCAAAGAATAAGACCTTTGAAATGTCTCCAGGCATTTCCCCCAATTGCGAGAGCAAAATTGTGTCTTCAGGATTACAATTAAAAGCCAAATACCTTCATAGGCTGCTTCCTATTGCTAATTTTTCAGTTGCTTTGAGAGTGCAGGTTGCAATCGCTGCCTAATGCCACTTGTTCACAAGCTGATGTTGGTAAACATCATTGTTCTATTTCTAATTTCTTCTGTTTTTTTGGGAAAAAAATTTTATTGTTGTTCAAGTACAGTTGTTTCCAGTTTCTTGCCACCACTTTCCTCTGCACCACCCACCCCTACCACCCGCCCTCATTCCTACCCCCTTTTGGCTTTGTCCATGGGTCCTTTATACATGTTTCTTTAATCTGAGTTTATTGTGAGTTCATTTCTTAGGTTGCCCTGAACTATTATATTTTTTATTTCTTTAAGTTTCAAAATCATAGCATCAGCTCTGTAAAATGCATCTATTCACAGTTATTCTCTCACTGTCTTATTTTTCTTGGAAGTTAATTGGAGGAAAACAAGACCTGTTCAAGTTTGACATGATACTTGCTGTTGCACAGAGTAGAATCAGGAAACAGAGTCCTAATCCCCTCAGGTGTATTTACTCCTTCACACCAATGTTGGATTTTAAAGGAACATGGTATTTATATTTAAATTAGGGGGAAAATCATAGTAGAAAAGATCAAAGTTGTAATTTCTAGAAGAGATGGAATCAGAGTAATGACGCTAAGTATTCAAGATTAATGACAAGGAAGATATATGTTATGCCTACAAAAGATGAAATAATACTGTCAACAAACCTTTCAGAAATGAGAGGACCATTGCTATATATAAGGGTGATTTTTAGCTTTAAACATAATTACTTTCTCTCAAAAATGCTACCAATTTTGTAGAACCTCTGTCTTTGGCAACTTTAAGAACAGATTGGATATATTGATTTCATAATTGATATTCAAGTGTGCAGGTGAATAGACCAGATGGACCTTGGTCCTTTCCAATCACATAATTCTATGGTCACAGAAAAGCCCAAATTCCAATCTTGCCTTGGCATATTTGGTAGGGTTCCGACAGGAAAGCAGCTGGTATTTGTGGTTGTGTAATGAAACTCCAATCACCAATTGTGCTAACTATAGTAAAATGTGAAGGAAAGCATTCTGGTTTGATTATTTTAATTTAGCCAGTTCTCCTAAATTTTGTATGCTTCACTTTGAATTGGGTTATAGAGCTTTTGTTCTAACCTTGGCCATTTAATACATCAACAAAACCTGGAACTCTATGCATGGATTGGGTAGAAAAGGATCTGAGGACATGCACACAGAATCATATTTTGGAAGAAGTGAAACATAGCAAGTAATAGATAACATCTAGCAGACATGGTCATTACAACATCTTTGAGGAGGTGCCAAAGATGAAGGGAGAGAGTCTATTCTAACATATACATAAAACATAGAGCAAAGTTGGTATAAAAAGCTAACAAGCTGAATTGAAATCCATGTAGGCAACTCAGCGTCATGTCATTCTGTCAGAAAATAGCAGGGGTTCAACCATGCAAAGGACACATCAGTGTGGGAGCTTGGGGTGAGTGAGAAAAGCAAGGCAGAGACTTAGACCAAGTAGAAGCAAAGTATCCATAATAGATGGGACACCCAGAATGAGACTGACACAGGAACAAGTCCCTATAGGAAAAGTAGGCTATAATATGTTCGATGACACTGATAGAAATAAAGTAAAAGCCCATTTTTTAGGGAGGTACTGTAAGGGCAGGTAGAGCATTTTTATGCAGAGTTCCTTAAATTGCTTAATTTTCCTTCTTGAATTTATTTTTGGTTCTTAGAATAGAAACTGGCCTAAACCACAGGTGAAGAATGTCCAGGTGAGAGGAAGATTTGGAACTTGTCAGGGTCTAATAAAACCACCTAGAGAAATGAGGCTACCTCGGGTGTACTCAAATGGAGAGCAGCAACACTACTGGATAAGGTGAAGATGAGAAATCCTAAGCCAGAATAATGAGTAAGATGATGACTCGAGCCTCGGCTGGGGCTGCCAGACAGAAGAAATACGTAGTCATTTGAGTGCAGCAGAATAAGTAGAGTAGTGGGCTAATTTGTTCAGCTGCTGTTACAGCTTATTACCCGTCTTTGGCAGATAGAAGTACTTAATTGCTATAGAAGTGACCTCCGATGCTACTATAGGGGTCTTTCTGAGTTGTTCTCCTCTGAAATATTTTATAAGGGTGATCATGAGCTCTAAGACCAGGGACGCTGAGATTTAACAGAAAAAACCAACTGTATTCTACCTTCTGCACCCTTGTGTTTAATGATTATTTTTTAATATAATTTCACAGGTGGAAATTTAGTGAAGCCAGTCAAAAGTCCGTGACAGTGACATGCCCCATGAATAAAAGAGGAATGTTTCTATTAAAACTAACCATTATGGAGATCTGCCTGCACCGTGGAGCCACAACTTTCTATACCAGTTTAGAAGGAACAACTAATAAAATCAAATGAGCATTAATTCATAACAAAGAGCTACCATCTGGATCTTTTCTCAATGGAAACAGAAAAAAAAATTACTACAAAGCATTACCTTATGTCAGATTTTTCTTTCCAATTTAGTTTATTTATAAAATATAGTGTCATGTCTTGAAGGAAAAAAATGGAAATAGTAGAAATCTATTTGAATAGTATACAAATGAGTAAATACATATGTACGATAAAGAGGACACTGATGTTGCTTATAGGTCAACTTTGATAATTACTCTCTGTGAAAAAGGGTTGAATTTCCAAGACATAGAATCCTAACATTACTAATGATATGACATTTTTCCAATCTAAAAGGACCTACTCATTTGATGGTCATTAAAACTGTTTAAATCATTAACACTAATAATATTTCAACCATTTGATAATATTACTGGGAAGAGAGTTATAAAGTTTATAGTCAATACTTCTAAACCAGCCATTTGTCTTTTCTTTGGAATTATTGATTGTTGTCTTATAAAGATTAATATAATGTAAAGATAACTGTCTTATAAAGTAATCAGATTATTTTTAAAAGTCACAATACTTTTCTCAAGGAATTATTTGCATATATAACCTTAGATGTATCTATATAAATTTTTATATTTCAACATTTCAGTTTAAAAATTTTTAGAGATCAAAATGAAAAGATTTGGAATGACTTCAAGAAAAGACACATGGATATGGTTTAGGACAAAATAATTATGCTGCAGTATTTAATCATGTCTAATATTCATGCTAGTAAAATATTTTTAGACTAATGAACAATGGAGACTATTGCCATTATTTTATCAGAGTCTTGTTATAAAAGGAGACAAAAATACTAAAAGTATTTTTCAAGACAGATTGAAGATGACAGAGTTTGGCACGGCATAGAACCTTTGATGTTCTACTGTTTAGTAAAGCTTCCTTTCACAACCTTCCTTCCACACATCTAAACTCTATTTTCTTTTTTCCTTGACAATAAAAACAAACAAACAAAAAATGGCATTAATTATTCTAAAACCTGAAGGTGAGAAATTAAGACACATTTCATTTTGGAAACAACAACAACCGAACCCACCTTCTAGTGATGAGAGACTGACTTTTTCAGATGGCACACACTGTTTCTTGAAGATTTGACATACTTCCAATGGACTGCCCGATGACATGGAATTTTCCTGGTATACATATATATTTAGTTAATTAGAGAGCTTTATTCTAAACGACACAGATGTTTATGGTTCTACTTGACTGACAACATTTCTCCTTGCCAAACATTATTGTTTGGAGAGTCATTAAAGGTCTGACTAGTAACAACTCTACATTAAAAAGAGAGAATTACAATTTAGTTTGCAGTAATTAAATCACTTGGTAGCAAGTGGGGCTGAACTGGAGCAATGAATGAATATTTTTTCGAAGTTGCAACAAAGCTCATATGTGAGCTCAGATGTCAGCATATGTTTTCAATGAGTCAGGTATCCCTTTGCATATGCACTTATTTGCCTTTAGAAAAGCAACCCAATTAGGTGTGTTTGACAGAAATGTACCCTACAACAGAATAGGATCTTGATCCAATGAGCTTGAATCATACTCAAATAAACAAAATTAAGTAGGTTTTCTTATTTCAGCAAAATTTTAAGAGCATTTAATATGCAATTATGCCTGTGAGTAATCAAGAGACAAAGCTGTTTCTCAGAACTGATCATTCAACCTCCTTTCCTTTCAATGTTTCATAGTATTGATGGTCTATGGGATATACTTCAGGGTGGTTGTTCTGAACTGTTACTTAGGTAGTAAATTTTATCTACCTCTGACATTTTAGAATCAATCAGCTTTGTGCCTTACCTCCCCAAATACAAAATTGCTCATAATTTCTTTATCATATTTCAGATAAAAAAAAATCTGCCATACCTACTTTCTAGGTAAACTCTTCCTGATGTGTTTACTTCCCTCTTCAGGTTGTGCTTGTTCCCACAATTCTAAGTTTCAGACTCCATTAATGTCTTATAACACCAGAATAGCAGGACAACTGGAGGAACCTCTTTTCCACTTTTCCTACCATCGTTTTCCTAAAATAATTTGGTCTGCATACTCAGCTTGTTACTTTCCACAGTACTCTAATAGAGTATTACCTATGTGAACCCAGTTTGGAGTTTTTATAACACAGAATAAAAAGTGTTGGTAAAGGCAGAGGAAAGTGATTAATAGAGATTAATAATAACTAAATATAACAATCATATTGTTGGCACTTTTGGAATAGCTACTTGTTTGTCAAGAACATGGGTAGTAGAAATGAGAGGGACAGAAGTAGTAAACTCTGTCAAGTTGCATAATTTTAAAAAATCTTCGCCATGGTAAATGAGTGGGTCAAAAAACTATGGTTCAACATTTTCTGTTTTGGTTTCTCATTGGTCCTCACTCTGCCCACTGTCTTGGTTTTGATAGCACTATCTATCTTGAATGAGAAACTTTTCACCCATCCTAAACACAGACATTCCACAACAGACTACACCTTAGCCCTATTTGGTTTTTTCTCCCAATCATCCTCTTCTCTCCCTAATCAATGGGACAAAGCAATTATTTAATTACATTTCAATACCCTGTACTTGGAAATGAAGGAGCTCTTATATGGTGCTAAAGAATCAGTTGTTCTGTTGGTATAATTTGTAACCAATTTTGCTTTATTGATCCTATTTGTTAACCTCCGTCCTCTCTGTACTACAGTGTTTTTAGACCAAATGAATGAAAGTTGAAATTATAATTTCTTTGTGGCAGAGACTCAAGATATGCACACCTCACCTGGTGGATTTTGGAAGGAAAGGGTTCCTGGGGCAGAAAGTGTAGAATTCTAAGGATTTTATCTATGAATGCGCAGAACTAAAAAAAAAAAAAAAAATGAGGAAGAAAGAGAAATTGGAAGAAGGAAGTTCAGAATCTGTGAAAGACCAATATGGGGAAGCAAGGGTATCTGTGTATAGATAATAAGGACTTTGTTCTGGTGGTCCACAGAAAGAAGGAAGACGTGAAGCATACAGAAGGCAGAGTGAAGGCACGTGTGGAACTTCCCGTTATGGAACCAAGGCCCAGAAGACTCCATATTCACACTTTACTGGGTAAGACAACTCAACCACCTGTAGAGAATGCTCAATCACACTGCAAACATACAAAGTTCAGATATCTTCTGAGAACTAAAAAGCTGTCCTTTTAATGCCGTAATTTTCCGTCCTCTTAATTTCCCTAAGCTAAAAGATTACTCTGTGCCAAATATTTTCTGTCATGTGTATGTTATCTGACAATGACATATCTACATATACAACTATGCCATTCTCCTCTAGGGACCCTGTGAGTTGGCAGCATGCCATGGCAATGCATCAAATTTTGTACCCTGCTCTAGATTGTTTGGCAAGGGAATACACAAAAGGGTCTCCTATTTATATATGCATGCTTGTTGTTTTTGTTATTTTCTATGATTTTTTTCTCATTGTTCCAATTCATTCTTCATAGACAATTTGAACAGCACGTTTAACCATTTTGCGTCCATTAAGAAGAAGTTATAAAATCATTTCAAAATAAAAATATTATGAATAGATTTAAGTTTGCTTATTGCATATGAAATCATATAATATTATGTTTCCCTCTATTTTTAAAGTACATTGTTCACTAAACATAAAATTTTTGCAAGCTAAAATATGCATATTTTATGACATTAATCCATTACTTTAATTATTTATGTTTTCCTATAAATTGCCTATAATTTTTTCTGCATAGATAGTAAGCATTGCACCTAATAATGATGTTAGACAACATTTTGCAGAGAACTGTCATCTGTGCATTCATTTTTGAAATAGCACTGATTGTTAGTATAACATCCCATTGAACTTTATATTTAATTATCTAGGAATCCCATGTAATCTATGTTTCATATAACCTTGATTTATAAACAGGAATATTTATCATTTTTCTTAGAGTGGCTTAGTGCCTTTACTTCTTATGATTTACATGTTTTTGTTTATATAAAAGTTATTCATCATCATGTTGTTTTTACCTTTAAATATTAAGCAAGAAAAAGGTTTCTGTAATTTCTTAGAGTTTTCTTAGAGCACAATTGCGACAGTGTTTGGTTAGAATTTACATGTAATCTAATGTTCAATATAGAGTACCCAATTTTTTTTTCCTTTACATCCTACTGAATTTGGTTAACACACCACAAGTAGCATTGGGAAATATTATGTCATTTACAGTTTTCTACCAACAACACTGACATGTATGAAAATGGGGGATGGTAGTGAGAATTTGTTTTTGAGCTTCAAATATTTAGGAAATGTACACATTCTATTAAAAGTGCACATAATGAATCACTGACAAAGTAGACTTATTACACCTATAGACAGATAAAAGAATATGGGTTTTTATGTATTTGTATGATACAGTTTGCTCTATTAAGATATATGCAATACATAGAGAGTAACTACATTATGTATTTGTCCAACTAACATAAAAACTAAAATAATGCACAGTAAAAACTAAAAAGAAGCTTTGTAGAGGAATGAGTTAATGAATAAATTCCATCAGTTATAGGAGAAATAGTAAGCAGTTGCTATCATTGGTTTCTCATATCTATTTCTCATTTTTCTGTTAGCTCCACCTAGGTTTCCCCCAGGGACCATCCTCGCCCCCAAACTCAGCTCCTGTGCTCCAACTGGAGCTTTTATCTAGTTCAAAGGTATAGTTTGTGACTTATATGTAAGTCAATTAATGCACCAATCAATCAATATATTTGGTTCATGTCCCAGAGATACAATAGGACTCAGTGAATCTTCATATAGAAACCTTTTATGATGATACTCTTGTTCTTATGCATAGACTGAAACTGGGAAAACAGTGGCTCTGGATAAGGTGTAATCATCCTATGACCATATAGAGGCCATCCTTTGGCTCCTGAAAATAGAGGTGTACAGCCAAAGTCATACTTGAGAAATGGAAAAAAACCTGTTTCCTAACGATGAAATTAAAACTGCTATTTCAGGTTTTGAAGCAAGCCCTATCCTAAGGCCCATTAGCTTTGTGAGGCAAAAATTCTCCGCTTGCTTAAAACATTTTTGCTTGAGCTTTATGTCTTTTGCAACTGAAAGCTTCTTAAACAATACCAAGAAAAAAAATCAGTAAGGCTGAACTGTACAAAAATTAATGAAGTCTTCTTTGCTCTCTCATTCTATCCAAGTATGCAACTAGGTTCTACATTTCAACTGTTTTAAGCAGTGCCTTTCAAATCTACATCATACTGTATCCAAACTCTGCCTTTATTCAAGTGCTCCTGATAAAGAAGAAAAGGACAGAGACACAGAGTTCTAGAACATCACCTTGCGTCAACCAGAGACACTCCACATCTCTACTGTGCTTTTGAAGGGGGATTTTTGAGACCCAGGCAAGTTTGAAAGCTACTGGTTTAGATCATGTGCTTATGCCTGAAACTAAGCAGACAGCAATAGAACTAAAGGTTATTTATGTTGCTCTGTTATAAATAACCTGACCATAACACTATAGAACCATGTTTACATTTAAAATCATTCCCTTTATTTAAAAAAAGCATTATTCATGGTAATTAAATTCACTCTACAGTTTATGACATCTTTTAACTTTCATCATTCAGTGTCTTCATGCAGTCATTGAAAAATAAATCCCTGTTATCCTTTATATAATTTTAATATGTATGATAAAGCATATTTCTTTAACTAATACTTTATTAATTAAGTCAAATCAGGCATTCAAATTTATCCATTAATCCACATTTATCACATTTATTAACTGAAAGTTTCCCTTAATGAAAGGATGTATTTAATTTCTCAAAATGTTATCCATATTTAGAATTGGGTTGAAGATTATGTTAATCACAAGGGAGTAACAAATCTGCTATTAACTTGCTGGTGTCCTCTAATAAGAGAGTCATTATAAAAAAGAAAAGGGATAATGTATGCATCTAATATAAGGCATTTTTAAAAGATGTTGTTCAGGGCTAGGCACATATACTCAATATTAGTCATAACTATTATTATAATCATTATAATCTATAAGTAATTACTAAATAAATTCTCATATTACTTTTAATTATTATTTTTATTTGAAATAATGTTAGCCTTACAGAAAAGCTGCAAAGAGAACACAGGTGGTTCACATACACCTCTCAACCAGCACCACCAATTAAGATAAATCATTTGAATAATTTTGTCACCAATATTTAAAACCTATAAATCTAACCACCAGTTTCTATAAAATAAATCATGTTTAGACACTTCTCTTATTTGCACATGCAAATTAATTTTCTTGAATAGGTCAGTAGCCTAAAGCAAAAATAACACTAAAGCAAGTGGTTGACTATTTTATGATATAGCATTGTAATGGACTGGCTTTTGTTTATAAGTCTAAATAACCATGAATTAAAACTGGAAAATTACCAACTTACAACATAAATGACATAACTTGTGAAAATAAAAACATCAAAAGGAACGGGATAAATGTCTTAATTTGTAAAGGAGGACAGAGATTAGATACATTCAAAAGAAAAAGGACTATGTATATATGAAATTATTTTTCATAAAAATAATGGTAATAACACACAAAAAACCCAGAACTGAGACATATAACTTAAAAAAAGAGAAAACAGGAAATAAATATGGAATACCACCAAACCAAAACAACAGAAACCAATGGAGGCACAGGACTCCTGGAAAACAAAAGATAAAATGAATATAGAAAATCCTCATACCTCAATAATTACTCTAAAAGAAAATGGACTGAATTCACCAATAAATAGGCACAGAATAGTATATTGGATAAAAACATAAAAATCCAACCAAATGCTGCCTTCAGGAGATACATCTAACCCACAAAGACAAAGTTACACTCAAAGTAAAAGGGTGGAAAATAATTCTCCAGGCAAATAACATCCTCAGAAAAGCAGGTGTGGTCATACTTATATCTGACAAAACAGATTTCAAGATAACAAAATTAACAGGAGACAAAGATGGATATTTTATAATTATAAAGGGGATACTAGATCAGGAAGATATATGCTTCTTAATACACATGCCCCCATTTAGAGAGCACCGAAAGGTATAAAGCAACTACTAACAGAACTAAACGGAGAAACAGAAAAAACATAATAGCTGGGAACCTTAATACTCCATTGACAGCTCTAGATAGATGACCCAAACAGAGAATCAATAAAGAAATACCAACCTTAAATGACACATTAGAGCAAATGGACATAATTGACATTTACAGAGCCTTTCATTCCAGAATATCAGATCATATATTCTCCAGTGCACATGGAACATTCTCAAGGATAAACCATATGTTGGGTCACAAAACTAGCCTCAAAAAACTCAAGAAGATTGAATTATACCAAACATATTATCTGACCACAATGCTTTGAAATCAGAAATAAACTGCATAAATGAAGAAACCCAGAAATATGTGGAAATTAAACAATGTACTACTACAAAATGACTGGCTCATATAATAAATAAAAGGTAAGGTCAAAAGATATATAGAACCCTGCCCAGGTAGCTCTGTTGGTTGGAGCATCACCCCTTCCACCAAAAAAAGGTTGTAGTTTCAATTCCCAATCAGGACACATAATTAGCTTTTGGGTTTGATTTCTGGTCTGGGGGCATATGGAAGGCAATCAATTGATGCTTCTCTTTCACATTGATGTTTCTCTCTCTTCCTTTCCCTCTCTCTAAAAATCAGTGGAACATATCCTTGGGTGAGGATTTTAAAAATTGATATATAGACAAATGAGAATGACAATACAGCATATCAAAACTTCTGGGATGCAGAGAAATACGTAATAAAAAGGAAATTTATATCATTATAGGCCTACCACAAAAAACTAAAGAAATCCCAAGTTAACAACCTAACATTACATATTAAAGTGCTAGAAAAAGAAAAACAAAAGCAATCCAAAGTCAGCAGAGGAGAAGAAATAATAAAAATCAAAGTAGAATTGAATGAAATAGAGAACAAGAAGATTATACAAAAAAAATAATACAATAAAGAGCTGGTTCTTTGAAAAGATTAATAAAATTGACCAACCCCTGGCTAGACTTACTAAGAAAAAAAAGAGAAAAGACTTATATAAACAAAGTCAGACATGAAAGGGAGAAGTTACCACAGACATCACAGATATACAAAGGATCATATTAGAATACTATGAGAAACTATGTGCTACCAAATTCAATAACCTAGAAGAAATAGATAAGTTCCTAGAAATATATACCCTTCCTAGACTGAATCATGAAGAATTGGAAAATATAAATAGACCAATAAACAGTGAAGAATTTGAAACAACCATCAAAAACCTCCCTAAAAATAAAAGTCCAGGACCAGATGGCTTCATGAGTGAATATTACCAAACATTCAAAGAAAATTTGATACCTATATATATCAAGTTCTTCCATAAAATTCAAGAAGAGGCAATACTTCTATAACATTTTATGAGGCTCATACCAAAACCTGATATCATAATATAACCCTGATATCAAAATCTGGCAAGGATAACACACACACAAAAACTACAGACCAATGTCTCTGATGAATACAGATGCAAAAACCCTAAACAAAATAATAGCAAATTGAGTACAACAAGACATTGAAAAAGAATATCTCATGATCAAGTGGAACTCTTTCCAAGGGCACAAGGATGGTTTGACATATGCACATCGATCAATGTGATATACCGCATTAACAAAATAAAGCATAAAATCATAAGATCTTATCAATAGGTGCAGAAAAAGGCAACATCCATTTATGATTAAAACACTCAAAAAATTGAGTATATAAATATTGGATATAGAAAATCTTCTGTGTATCTACCCAAAAAACAAAAAACATTTACTCACAAAGATATATGCACCCCTATCTTCATTGCAGTATTATTCACGGTGGTATACATGGAGACAGCCAAAGTGTTCTTCGATTGAGAATTGAATAAAGAAGGTGTGGTAACAATGCAATACTACTCAGCCATAAGAAAAGATGAATCATATCATTTTTGACAACATGGATCAACCTTGAGAATATTATGCTAAGTGAAATAAGTTAGTCATAAAAAAAGCTAAGAACCCTATGATTTCACTCATATGTGGGATATAAAACTGAAACTCATAGACAGAAACAACAGCATGGTGGTTAGCAGAGGGAAGGGGTTGGAGAATAATAAAGGGTAAAGAGATTCAAATATATGGTAATGGAAAATGCTTTGACTTTGGATGGTGGGCACACAATATACAGATCATATATCATAGAATTGTACACTAGAAACCTATTAACCAATAGGTGTGATCTATTGGTTAATAGGTGTGACTTATTAACCAATGTCACCCCAATTAATTTAATAAAAATAAAACTGGCAAGTTATCTAAACAGAATTTTTAGGGAAAAGATGGGTTACTTAAAAGTGTATACACAGTTGTATTACTAATAACTTACCCTATAACTAGAAGAAAGTGGGGGAAAGCAGTCTGTACTATAGAGGAAGGTTCTTGAATAAACTTAAAAATATTTTCTTAACCCAGTTTTTAATGTTCTTGAACATATTGTCAAAAAAGTTGCCAATCTATTTTTATGTCTTTTTAAATAATGTGCATACTTTCTTGGAGATCTAAACTGTATTGGTCCTAAAAATAGATTCAAAGCTTTCTTTCACTTCCTAATATATATATATATATTTTTTTTTTAATTCTGAGCTGTTTCCATTGGTCCAAATAACGTTAAGACCAAGGATCAATTCTATAATTTCAAAATGCTATACAGCATTACTAAGTTTATTCTTCTGAATCTGTGGAGAGACTTATAATACAATGATTATATATCGCATATAGATTTGATTCACTTTCCAAAAACCTTTTTGTTAACCATAACCACAGCAACAGTTGTGTGTACATCTGTTCATGAGGAATTGGCTTGAAATGACAAACCCATCTCACAAACAGCAACAAGAGCTCTTTGATTCTAATGCTTTTCACTCGCCATGGACATGGCCAAATGAAAGCCTTATCTGTATCCCTCACATGTTACAGTGTCCAAACACTTTATTCTGCCTTAAAAACTAAAGTTTAGCCCCTGTGTCTCATCATCTCTTGTGATATTTCTACAGTGCAAATTGGCTGGTATGTGACATTTATGGTGACAAATGATATGAGAGAATAAAAGCTATTAGGTTAAAAGAAGAATCACTGATAGGATATAATTAAATTTCCCTCTGGTTCCTACAGGGCTCCATAGTGGACCACACCTGCACCTGACTTAGCAGCATGAAATTGCTTTTGTATTAATTTTTATTTCTCTTTGTGTGCAGGTTTCTGATTCTAACTTAACAGTAATTCAGAAACTGCACTTTTAAAAGTTACTTCTAAGTGACAAGAAACTATCAGAAAAGCAATTACCCCAACTTTTGTAGAATCCCAGGCCTATCTTATATGTCATATTTCTCTAGGATTTGAGTCTGTCTGAGTCTCCAGTGTCTCTGTGGGTATAATGAGGCCATTATATAAAGGTACTATTTAAAATACAATACACTTCAAAGTGCCTTTCACTAATCCATGGATAATAAGTGATTTGCTTAATTTTAAGCCCTTTTATACTTTCTCTTGCAGAATGTTTTCTATTCACCTACTGCATGAGGAAAACAAAATGGAAGCTGACTAAAGACAACAGAAACAATAACAACTACCAGTAAGTTTTACTGAGAAAGAATTGTGTTGGATATTCTAAGTTCGAATGCAAATCAAAAGCTGAATGTGATTATTAATGTAAGGGATATGTCAAAAGCCATTGGACTGTTGAGTTGAGGATGCATTCAATCTAAAGAAGAAAGTAAAAATCTGCTTGGGTCTGAATGCTAAAATCTCCCTGGGGAAGATATGTTAAACTTCTTTGATCATAAGAAATATCTTAAAAACTTTTGAAAAGTTCAGATTCTTGAGACACAGCTTCTATATATAACTTGAAATATAACTTGAAAAAAGTCTCAATAAATAAGAGAAATGTATTCAACATTGCAACTAATCAAAGCAATATAACGAATAATCAATGAAATATTACTTTTTCTTCTCAGCTAGGTATGTTGTGGGTAAGAAGATCTCATTTATTGCTTTTTGAAGCACAAATTGATATTGCCTTTCTGGAAGACACTTCATATACATAGAAACCCAAAATGCTAATTTCAAAGAATATAAGCACCCCTGTGTTCATTGCAGCACTATTTACAATAGACAAGATTTGGAAGCAGCCCAAGTGTCCATCAGTAGATTAGTGAATAAAAAAAACTGTGGTGTATTTACACAATGCAATATTACTCAGCTGTAAGAAAAGAAAGAAACCTTACCCTTTGTGACAGCATGAATAGACCTGGAGAATATTATGCTAAGTGAAATAAGCCAATCAGAGAAAGACAAGTGCCATATGATTTCATTCATATGTTGAATCTAATGAACAAACTGAAATAACAAACAATGTAGAGACAGACTCATAGGTAGAGAGTCTCCTAACAGGTATCAGGGGGTGGGAGTTGGGGGTGGGTAGGTGGGGTGTGGGGGAATTGAGCAAAAAAAAAAGGAGAGAGAGAGAAAATTCATGGATGTAGACAACATTGTGGTGATTTCCAGTGGGGGTGGGGTGGGTGAGGGTATAGGGGGGATAAGTGGTGATAGAAGGGGACTTGACTTGGGGTGGTGATCACACAACACAATGTACAGATGATGTGTTGTGGAATTGTGTACTTGAAATCTGTATAACTTTGTTAAACACTGTCACCTCAATAAATTCAGTAAGAAAGGAAAAAAGAAATAAAATCCAACAAATAAATAGATTTCAAGAGGCTTATAATTGTTAATTTAATAATTCTCCTATTTGAATTTAGTCTAATTGTATGCACAAAACACACACATGAACGTGTCTATTTTGCACATTTACTCAATAGCACAAATATGGAATTACATGTCCCATAATATATTAAATAAATTATGATATCTATTCAATAAACTACATGTACTTACAAAATAAAATAAAGCGATATTTTTCACATGAAAAGATGTTCATTATGTTGTATGGCTTTTCAGTATAGAAAGTAATATGTATTTTATTAACCTATAATTTTATTTCTAGATGTTGAGGTAATGAATATTTCCTCTTATCTCTCTTTGTACTTTTTCATACATCCATGATATCACTTGTGTAATTTAAAAAATCAACTGACAAATAATTTTTAAAAGAATGATATTGAATTGGTGAATAAGCAGAGAAATTAATATATACAATATATATTTTTATGTCTGTTCCTGGCAATATATTAGGCAATATGTGTCAAAACCCTTGAGAACATTTGATTGAGTAAATTTCCTAGAATTAAAATCCAAGGAGCTAGCCAGACATTTAGACAAACATTGTTTTCACAAACATTAAAAAAATCAGTTATAGAACTGAAAAATAAGAAAGAATGCAAATGTCCAACATATAAACAATGATTAAATAAGTGATAGTGTATTCATATGATTGTATATTATATAGCCAGTAAAATTGATACTTACTATAAGTTCTAAATGGAATGGAAATGTCCAGAATATAACATTTAGTGTACACATCGCTATATAAAAATTTTAATAAAAATGGTGATCAAATCAAATTATGCAGAGATATCAAGTTCTATCTGAAAAAAGTCCAGCCATTGCTAACATAACAAGAGCAGGTTTGTGTGACATTCATGTAACAGCCAAGGAGAGTACACTGGAATGTACATGTATGAACATTGACAACGTCATTGTTATTAGTCAGTAGGAGTGGTAGACTCCATTGAGTGAGCATGTGTACCGTGTGGCTGTCAAATTCAAAATGACTGAGTAGGGCAATGAATCCACATCAGATTTTGTGTTAAGCGTGAACATTCCTCTGCAGAAACTTTTTGGGTGATTCAGAAGACCCCAGCTATGGGTAAGTGGTGATTGGTAGCTTCATCACAACAATGCGCCCCCTCACACATCATGTCTTCTGCAGTTTTTTTGTGAAATGTCAAATCATCTAGGTGACTCAGCTTCCATACAGCCCAAATTTGGCACCCTGTGACTTCTAGCTTTTCTCAAAACTAAAATCATCTTTGAAAGAGAATAGATTTCAGACCATCAATAAGATACAAGAAAATATGACAGAGAAGCTGATGGTGATTGGGAGAACTGTGTGAGATCCCAAGGTGCCTGCTTTGAAGGGTACTGAGGCTTCATTGTCTTATATACAATGTTTCTTGTATCTTATATCTCCTTCTATCAATGTCTCTATTTTTCATAGAGCATGGCTGGATACTTCCTGAACACTCTCTTTCTCTCTCTCTCTCTCTCTCTCTGCTTGTGTATGTGTTTGTTTTATACACTAGTAGGACAGTAGATAAAATATTAATATTGTTTGTTTTAGAGTGGTGACATTACAGGTGATTTTTTCATTTTTTATAATTTTCTATGCTTTCTGTACTTTTTTTTTTACAATAACTGTATATTACTTTTATAGCTCATTCACCATTTCATCTCACCAGGAATAATAAAGTAAAACAAGCACCCAGTGATAGATACCAAGGGTTAGGGTTATTTTTGATGTACAATTCAATACCATTCTAAGAGAAAATATTACTCTCTAAACAAGAACATATATAACAGGGAGTATATATGTTCAACTAAACTCTACCTATCATCCAGGTCTAACTCAATTCCCAGTGCATCTAGCAATCTTTCTAAACCATACCAGCCCTAATTAATGTTTTATTTTACTAATTCAAATAATTATTGCCTATGTTTATAGACCTGCAAGAGATTAAACACTATCCTTTGTTAATTGTTTATCTAGAAAAGAGTCAACTACACTATTGCCTTTAAAAACACATTTATCCATTTTTACACAGTACAATACTAGTTGGACATAAAAAAGAAAATTTTATCCTTCGCAACAGTATGAATGGACATGGAGAACATTATGCTAAGTGAAATAAGCCAGTCAGAGAAAGACAAATACCATATGATTTCATTTGTATGGGGAATCTAATGAACAAGCTGAACTAACAAGCAAAATAGGGACGGACTCATAGATAGAGAGCAGGATGACAGCTAATGGGTGGGGGAGGTTAGGGGGTGTTGGGATGAGCGAAATGGAAAAAGGACTCATGGACATGAACAACAGTGAGGTGATTATGCAGGGGGTGGGGGTTGTATAAGGAGACTAAATGGTAATGGAAAAAATACAATAAACATGAATTTAAAAAAACTTTAAATTTATTTATACAGCATTTACTATACTGTCCACTTCTGGAAAGTTAGTGAGAAATGGATCCTGGTCAGCATTACTTCTGAGTGTGTATCTCAATTACTATATATTCATTTGGAAGATGATCTTGTGGTTTGAATCTTTGCTGTACCCTACCCTCATATCTTACCTCAGTAAACATTTGCAGGGTTACATCCCATTTGGTAATGAGAATACATAAATTACTAAGATGTAAATTTATACTACTTAAGATACAGTTTTAATTTCTTCCTTCTGTTCCAAATCATTGATTTGAGACCCAATTTCCTTCCCTTCACTGTTGGTTCCCTGTATATTTTTATTTCACTTTGTATAGCCTTCACTTCTTCCTTTATTTTGTAACTGTACTCAATCACTCAACTGGAACAGAATGAAGAAACAAGAAGTCAGAAAATGAAGAGAGGCTTAGGAACCTCTGGGATAACTTTAAACATTCCAACATCCAAATCATAGGGGTGCCAGAAGGAGAAGAGGAAGAGCAAGAAATTGAAAAAATATTTGAACAAATAATGGAACATTTCCCCAATAGGGCAAAGGAAACAGATATGCAAGCCCAGGAAGCTCAGAAAGTCCCAAAGAAGTTGGACCCAAAGAGGAACACACCAAGACACATCGCAATTAAATTACTCAAGATTAAAGATAAGGAGAGAATCTTCAAAGCAGCAAGAGAAAGGGAGACACTTACATACAAAGGAGTTCCCATAAGACCATCAACTAATTTCTTAAAAGAAACCTTACAGGCAAGCAAGAAGAGGTTGGAAAGAAGTATTCAAAGTCATGAAAGGCAAGGACCTACAATCCAAGATTACTGTATTAGGCAAAACTATCATTTAGAATGGAAAGGCAGGTAAAGTGCTTCCCAGATAAGGTAAAGTTAAAGGAATTCATCATCACCAAGCCCATATTATATGAAATGTTAAAGGGACTTATCTAAGAAAAAGAAGATCAAAGCTATGAACAGTAAAATGACAGTAAACTCACAACTATTAACAACTGAACCTAAAAAACAAAGCAAGCAAGCAACTAAAACAGGAACGGAATCACAGAAATGGAGATCACATGAAGAGTTATCAGTGGGGAGGGGGAGGGGGAGAATAGGGGAAAAGGTAAAGGGAATAAGAAGCATAATTGGTAGGTACATAATAGACAGGGAGTGATTAAGGATAATATAGGAAAGGGAGAAGTCAAAGAACTTATATGTGTGACCCATGACATGAACTAAGGAGGGGGTATGCTGGAGGAAGGGGTGGTATAGGGCAGAAGGATAAAAGGGGAGGTAAAATGGGACAACTGTAATAGCATAATCAATAAAATATACTTAAAAAGATATAGTTTTAATTGTCATAAAAGGCAACAAAAATATTAATAGCTTAAGCAATATAGTTTCTTCTTCTATCTGATAACAGTATAGGTAGAACAGTAGATCATGGCTTATTATCTCCACTTTTCCGAAATCTAGTCATTTCTTATGTTGTTATCCCACTATGCTTATGATGGTTTGTCACCATTTTCACATCAAGGCGGTAGAAAAAGTGAGTCAGGATGAGGGTATTGTGTTCCTTTTAAGAATACAACTTAGGAACTACACACATCATTTCCTCTCAAATCCTACTGGATAGATATTCTGTCTAATACAGTGGCCTCCAGCCACATGCAGCTATTGAGATATGAAATAAAGCTCAATATCAAGTTGATATTTATAGATTTAAAATACAATGGACAGTATAAAAATGTAAAATATATCATTACTATTATCATATTGACTGCATGTTGTAATGATAATATTTTGGATATATTGGGTTAAAATATATCCTTAAAATTACTTTCACATCTTTCTTTATAATTTTTTAAAGACATAGCTATAAGAAAATTTTAAATTACATACACAGTTTGAATTACAGTTCTACTGAAATGTAATGAGCTATATATTTGTCACATGGCCAAATCTACTTGTAAGAGATTGGAAAATGTATTTATTTTAGAAACCCATGTGCCCTCTGAAAGCTAGGATGATTGTTAGTATGACAGAGGATGGAATAATGGAGAGTAAGAGATAAACTTCACTATCTTCCACACAGAATTTTCTTTCAGGGGACACAGATTTATCACAAAGAAGAAGTACGCTCATGTTTTAGGAATAGGAGCTGCTGGGAAGAAATTCTTCATAGGCATTTTGGATCTCTGCTAGGCTTATGAGTGAGGCGCTGTTCCCTCACCCATAAGACTGCATTCCCTTTGTCCCAGATTACCTTTTTCAAAGCTGTGCCTATAGTGCATAGCATTGGACGATACAGTGCCTTGCTTAACAGTGTAAACAGGCAGAGATGCTTTCTGCCTGCCCAGTGTAAGAGTCAAGTTTCCTAAGCTCAGAGTTTATTGCCAATAACACAGCCCATCATTTACAGAGGCACCATCTGGCCCTCTTCACATGGCCCTCTGGGACTTAGGGCTCAGGGAACCAGTGTAAAAATGGTGGTACTCTGGCTGCTGTTACTGTATGAGTAATAAACTGTTCTTCATCTCTGATCCATAAGTCTTGTGATATCCAAACAGCATCTATGAAAATGTGTCAGACTCTCTTGTTAGCCAGCAAATAGGGTAAAACTCAGGCTTTTTACTGTTTTTGATAAAAGTACCTATAATTTGTCAGTTGTACTTTATGTGACTTCAACAGAAATGTTTAATACCTAGTAACGGTAAGAGCACAGCCTTAGAAGTTTGGCAGCTCCACCACAGATGATTACTGTAAAATGTTGCACAAGTTAGTTAACTTCCTTGTACTCCTTTTCCTCTTATCTAAAACAAAATCCTGCCTCATAGACTTGTCACAAAGATTGTATAAGATAGATTACATAGAATGTTTAGAGAGTGCCAGGTACATTGTTTTCACTCAATGAATGTTATCATTATCGATGGGATGAGGAATTATGGCTAAATACAATAAATACGAGATTGCATTGAGCAAATCTGACAGCAGTTTGCTTTTTCTGGTTAATCGCATATGACTGGAATAGTGCAAAAAAATAATTATTTTGAGAGGATATAGTAGTATTATTGCTTCAGAGTATGACACATGTCCCTGGAAAATCACATGTGACAAAACACTCGAAGATTCCTCCTTATATTCAAGAGGAATTTTTGTCAATTGAGGGCTCTGAGAAATGTTAAGATTTATCAACTGAAGGTTAAAGATTGGGTTTCGATGAAGAAACATCATTAGACATTTCTGGGTAGTTAGTTTGTTAGAGAAGTCAATTTATGAGTCTCGTACTTTTTTCTATATGCTCTAAGTTCCTTATAAATTGATCCCTATATAGGACTTCACTGACCACTGATGTGGTAGTGGATACTAGGTTGCTGGTTCTCTTGTACTTGATCTAGTACATGCATCAGCTACTAACTAGTGCTTATGATAGAATTTTTTGAATGATTTCTCAACAAATATTCATAAGGTTTTTCTAGACTGTGATCTTCCTGAATGGAGGGGCCAAATATTTGTACCCTTCTAACATTGGCACTCTCATATGATGCTTGGCACAGAGCAGGGACTCTATTCTATTGCATCAGGAAATGAGAGACAGTTGGTAAGATGAAACAAAAGTAGTGAACAAAGTTTCCTTGGTTTTTCAGTGGTGAACAGAACAGATGTGGCTCTAGTCCATGCAAAACGTGAATATGACACATTAGTTCGCCCATGATTACTTCTCAGTTCCCATGGTGTGTAGCTCCTTTTTCTGAGGGCACAGATGATGATTTAATTTTCCCCTGTCAGTTAAGCATTACCATCATGAGTAGCAGATAGAAATAGATGATAGCCTTCCTTGGGGGACATGCAAGTCTCTTCCGTGTGGAGCTGCACCAAGAACAGTCATGAGATAATTTTTTAACTGAAAAAAAAATCTTGATAAATAATCTCAATGCATAAGATGCCTTAATTAGTGACCTTTACTTTGATTTTTAGAGTATAGATATTTTAAATATCCTGAAGGCAAGTTCCTTTGAGTCTCCATCTTTCTACTTTTATTACCCACCTATGCCTGAATGTTGTCTACTTTTTCCATTAGAGACCTTAAACTATTAATCATAGTTGTTTCAAATTCCTGGTCTGATTAAACCATATCTGAGTCTGTTTTTGAAGTTAGCTTTGTCTCCCCAGATTGTTTGTCTTTTAGCGTGCCTTATAAGTTGTTGCTGATGGCCAGATATGATATTTCAGGTAAAAGGAGCTGAGACAAACTGCCTTAAGTGTGAGGTTTTATGTTTTTCTGAGTAGGAGTTACACTATATTTAACATTTGTTGTAGCATCAGATGTCAGACACTAAAATTTCCTTTAGTGTCCTTGTTTTTTTTTGTCCAATGCTGTCTTCCTCTTTTCCTAGACACTCCTTTTTAAGTAGAGAATAAGGCTTGAAGTTCTTTCAGTGGTAATCCCTCACGGTTATAAGGTTTGGGGAAAAGGGAAGCATTCTATAGTTCTATTCTAAAATCTCAGGCTGCAGTGAGCCTGCGCCTCTGGGCTGTGGTCTTCACAAGTGCTTCACTAATTTTCACACCTTAGGTGAGAAAGGAAAGCTAGGTGGGCCTGGAGTTGGGCTTTTGCCCTCTACTTGGTCAGTTAGGGTCTGGTAAGATAAAAGTTGTCTAGGTTCTAGCGAAATAGTTTCCTAGGGGGACAGGATTTTTAAAAAGGAGAATAGATTGCTCTGGTCATATTTAAAAATAGCTAAATACTCCCTCCTGCTCTTGGAAACATGAGGAGATTTTTCTCCAATCTTCACTTGAGAAACTTGTGTGGTTCCCAAAGGTGAAACTTGGGGGGCCTTGCTAAGAATGGCACCGCGGAGATTTTAACTGTCGAGCTCATCCAGACTGAGCGTGCATTAATTAGGCAATCATAGCTTCAATGTTCCTGCAGGTACTGACTCTAGCAGTGGGCTTCCAAGTCTGGTAAATTACGATTCTCTGTACTTGTCTGTCCATCCAACTTTCTGGGAGACAGCTGACCCCGTGAACAAAGTTCTCTGGTGAATCTAAGAAGAGCCGGTGATTTTCAATTTATTCAGCATTTTACTTGTTGTTAGGATGAGGATGACATTTCCAACCTTTGTACATGTCAGACTATGAACCAGAATTCCACAAGATGCTTTTCTGGGTGTCATTATCTTTCAGTATCCATGAATTTATAAGATGCTCATCTGAGAGCATTATATGAAGGTGGTTGAACAAGGATTCGATATTTGGGAAGTGGCTATCAAGCTCACCAGCATCTACGTTCTGCTCCTCTTTGTTGGTGCTCACATTTCCATCCTCTCTCGCAGTAGGTTTCAGCCATGTGATGGAGTTAGGACCCAATGGAATGTAACAGAAGTGGCCCGGTCCATAGCACTCTTTTTCACCAATCCTTACTCTCCTTCTTCACCTGTAAGCTTAATGTGAAAGACCCTGAGGGTGTGGAATGATACAGAGCCATCCATGTTACCCAGATGACTTTGTGGGACAAAATTCCTTTGTCCTTTCTGCCTCCACATCAACTCTCATAGAGAGAACTGTGACATGAGTAAGAAGTAAACGTTTCACAAGTTAAAGCACTAACATGTTGGGATCATTGGTTATAGTGGCCTATCTCGACTAATGAGAGCAGAGAAGAGGAATCTTCTCTGACAGCAAAGAAGACAAAGAAAAGGGAAACCATAGTCCTGTAAACAGTTTGGTTGAGATTTGGATCTGTTGGGACAAAGAGTACCCAATAAACCCAT
This sequence comes from Mormoops blainvillei, assembly GCA_004026545.1. Classification (NCBI taxonomy): domain Eukaryota; kingdom Metazoa; phylum Chordata; class Mammalia; order Chiroptera; family Mormoopidae; genus Mormoops; species Mormoops blainvillei. Next base: position 23,321 of record PVJD01004664.1, read on the forward strand.
GCTGGGAAACTAACACAGTTATGTTGTACACATCCAAAACTGCCTATGTGAGCCTGGGTTCCTAAGTGTGAATGTCAAGGTCAAGGCCCTTGAATCTCTCCAGCCTTATTCACAAATTCTGCTTCCCTCCAAAAGGTGTCTTACAGTCATAATCTAATAATGATGAATTTCTTCCAGCTCTTCACTGAGTGTGTGATTTCACATCTCTGTAGTTTGATCGTGTTAATCTTCCTACCTGCAATAGCCTTTCACTTTTCTAAGCTGGGATTTTTTTAAACACATTTTTCTAGGGTCAGCGTGGGTTTCTCTTCTAAGAAGTCTTCTGCAATCCTCCCAAAGACAGGGTAAAGATGAATAAATGTTATTTTTTAAATTGACTTGAGTACAAATCACCTTGCTATCAATGTGGAAGAAAACAATTCAAGAGTAGCTGCAATGAGAGAGGCTACATTTCCTATGATGGGGACATTAAGGACTATGACTGGCAGTTTGTCTCAATCAACACTAAGTATCTATTTTATGCCTAAGATTCATTTTGGCACAATAAAAACACAAAAAATGGTGACACAATTTCTGCCTTAGAAAGAGTTTCTATCTAGGTTGAGTAGATGGGCCTAACTAACTAGCCCAGTGATTCCTCAGATTTAAATGAAACAAAATATCTTCCTCAAAATGTATGTTGTTGTATAATTCTGATACAAGTGATTTGCAGACCATAATCAGAAATGCTGCACCAGCCTGTGGTCTTCCTGAATGACAATCCATCATAGGTACTTAGTCCAATGTCTGTAGATATTCAGCCAATGTGCATAAATGTGTATGAAATGAGAATATTAGGCCTGAAAGAAGAATACATATGCCATGTAACTCACATGAATTGAACTACATGAACTGTAAGCATGGAGTATTTCAGATAAAAGAGATTGGTATGGGCCAGTGATTCCACTGCTGGGATTATACCGTAAGAGTCCTGAAACACCAATTCAAAAGAACCTATGCACCCCAATGTTCATAGCAGTGGTATTTACAATAGCCAGGTGCTGGAAACGGCTCAAGTGCCCATCAGTAAATGAATGGATCAAAAAACTATGATACATTTACACAATGGAATACACACAGCAGAAAGGAAGAAGGAACTACTACCCTTCATGACAGCATGGATGAAACCGGAGAGCATTATGCTAAGTGAAATAAGCCAGGTGGTGAAAGACAAATACCATATGATCTCAACTATAAGTGGAACCTAATCAGCAAAACAAAAAAGTGAGCAAAATAGAACCAGAGACATGGAAATAAAGAACAAACTGACAGTGACCAGAGGGGAGGAGGGGGGAGGATAACAGGGGAAAGTGCGGGAAGGGATAAGTCAAGTAACATGTAGAGAGGATCCATGGGCATGGACAACGGGGTATGGATTGGTTGTGGGAGCAGGGTAGGAGGCAATGGTGGAAAATGTGGGACAACTATAACCAAACAACAACAACAACAAAAGAAATACATCAAGATGTTAGGATCTGATCAGAGTATCAAGATAGAAACTACAAGGAATCTGTACTCACATAACTCTGGATTTGGGTTATAAATCTATCACTTAGTAGCTGTTTAATTTCTTATAGCTTTTATTTTCTGATCTGTAAAAAAACAAAACAAAACAAAAACAAAAAACAAAAAAAAAAACCCAAACCTCAGAGCAACCATTTTTCACTTTGATTCTGAGGATTAAAGTGCCGAGCAGAGTGCCAGGCTCAGTGCTTCTGGTCAATCCGCACCAGCAATTCTTCCGTGAAGGAGGAGCTATATTTGGATAAAGTGGCTTACTTTTATATCAAAAAGAATTTTAGCTATTATCTTTCAACTTTTTATCTAAATTCATGTTATGCAATATTTTTGTTCAAATTGGGCCATTTAATTATGTTTCAGATATAACTGTGATCAAATGAAGGTTATACAGGTCACAGAAAAATTTAGAAGCCAAATTCAAATCTAAACAGGATAAGGAGAGACTATCCAAGGTATGCATTTTTTATTATAGCAGTTGAATTGTCTTTTCTAATAGGGTATTTTTTTTCTTCACTAGGAAATGTGTCCCAGAGCTCAAAAAGCATCAGAGATGTGCAGCCTCCATTCCCATTTAATGGCTAGGATTTAATTCATTTACATCCTAAAATGGAGTTGTACATTACAAGGGGAAAATAAAGCAAAAGCTGACCTTGACATAGTATGAAGGTTTGAATCACATTCTTTACAGATTATTTGCCAACAATTTTTCCATGTGGTTAGAAATGAAAATAAGAAAAGTATTTCAGAAAATGCAGAATAACTTGCCAAAATCACCTTAGCTAAAATCTAAGAAGCGTATTTAATTCCACAGGAATAATGGATAGAAAATAACACAAAATGTAGCTCTCACTGTAGGAATGCCTGTCTTAACTACATGGTTTGTAACTCAGGTGCTGCCTCATAAGTTGGACCTGCGGGGTGAATGAACACAGGTTGGATCAGGTTGTTCTTAGATGCTGAGGATGTTTAAGTTCTCCCTTTGCTTTTTCTTAAGTCACTTTGAAATATGACTGACATACAAAGGGTTGCACATATTTAATATATTCAACTTGACGACTTTGGAGGTAAGTATATGCACCCATGTAACCGTCAGTCTAATCTGTACCATAAACATGTCCATTCCGTCAAAAGTTTTCTCCTTCCTGATGTACTTTTGTTTTTTGTGATAACAATACCTAACAAAATTTACCTCTTAGTAAATTTTTAAGTATGCAGTATGGTATTGTTAACTATAAGCATTATGTTATACGGTAGCTTTCTAAGGCTTATTCATTTTTCATAACTGAAACTTTGTACCTTTTCCCAATGCCTTTCCCTTAGTCCCTGGTAACTACCATTATAAACTGTTTCTATGAATTAGACTATTTCATATTCTTCCTGTAAGTGGAATAATGCAGTGCTTGTTCTTCTGTGTCAGGCTTATTTCACTTAAGATGATGCCCTTCAGGTTCACTGATGTTTTACAAATTATAAGATTTCTTTCTTTTTCAAGGATAAATAATATTCAGTTATAGGTAACTACTACACTGTCTTTAACCATTTATCTATTGACAGACATTCAGTTTGTTTTCATATTTTGGCTAATGTAGATGGAGCTGCAATGAAAATGGGAATGCAGATATCTCTTTGAGATCCAGATTTTAATTCTTTTGAATATGTTGTACATAGAAGTGAAATTCCTGAATCATATGGAAATTCTAGTTTTAATTTTTTGAGAAACTTATGTACTATTTTCCATACACGCTATACCAATTTACATTTTGCCAACAGTGCATGTTCTCATCAGTACTTTTTTTTTTATATTACCTTCTTAATGGTTGTGAGGTAACATCTCATATGATTATGCTTTGCATTTCCCTGATAAATTTATGTTGAGCACTTTTTCATGTTCCTGTTGGCCATCTGTATGTCCTCCTTGGAGACATATCTATTCACATTCTTTGAGTAACAAAAGCAAAACTAGAGGTATCACAGATTCTGATTTCAGTATATTACAAAGCTACTTAATCAAAACAGTATGATATTAACAGAAAGACAGGCATATAGAACAATAGAACAGAACAGAGAGGTCAGAAATAAACCCATCCATGTACATGCAACTGATTTGCAACAGGGGTGCCAATAACTAACAATGGGGAACGGACAGTCTCTTCAACATGGGTTTGGGAAAGTGGATGCCCGTATGAAAAGGATTGAAATCGTTTCCTTATCTTACACATACACAAAGATCAACTCAAAATGGATTAAGGACTTAAACGTAATACCTGAAATGTAAAGCTAGAAAAAAATAGGGAAAAGCCTTCTTGACATTGGCCTTGGCAATAATTTTTTTGAAATAACACTAAAAGTTTAGGCAACAAAAGCAAAAGTAGACAAATAGAATTACATTAAAACTAAAAAGCTTTTGCACAGCAAAGGCAACAATATATAATGTGAAAAAAAAATCAAGGACAGGAGAAAATATTTGTAAACCATATATCTGATAAAGGGTTATTATCCCAAATATATCAAGAACTCCTACAAGTCAATACCAAAACCAAAACAAAACAATAACAACAACGAAATAACCAGGACCACTGGTAGGTTAAGTGTTAACATATTGCTATAAGTACTTATGCCATTTTTCCTGCCCAATCTTCTTCACCAGTAAATCAGCCTTATTTTTGGTTTGCCAGTCCTGTCTCTGTGCTCAGTAACACTGGGCTTCATTTGGCTTCCAGGATACACCGCACTCCTCTTTGAGCTTTGCTGATGCTTCTCCTCTGCCCGGCCTGCGTGCCCTGTGCACGCCCCGCTCCTTTAACGCCTTACTCACTAAACATCGAATCTGCCTTTAATGCTTGAATCAGGAGGGCATTTTCTTCATCAGGAAGACAACACCGACTGAACTTCTTTTTAGATTCTGAGTCAGGGAAACTCGTTTGTGTAAGATGTTTGAGTGCTGTGATCCAGGTAGGCCATAGGGCTGTCTTTGGTCATTCAAAGCCAAAATATACCAATTATTTGCTATGTAAACCTGGGTACACCTCAGCTCCTTCACCTTTTAAATAGGATGATAATGATAGTATCAACTTTATAGGATTATTATAAGGTTAAGTAATTCATGCAAGGCACCTGGACTAGTACATAGAAATAGTAAGTCCTTATTAAATTTTAATTATTGTAGAGCTCACACAGCATTCTTTGAAGGTGTTACTTCTTCCCTCATTGTTTTATAATAATCTATTATAATTGTCTATTAGACTATAAGCTGTGTGGTGACAACATACTGATCCTATTCTTTCTGTAGCACAGCTTCCATCACAGTGTTTAGATCATAAGAGACATCCAAAAAATTTTGGTAAATGAATGAATGATATACCTTTCACTATCAACTCTTATAGAATAGGATGCTTGTATTTCATGACTGTCTTTCATTTTAGCTCTGTGGGTCCTTGCTATATATTTCCATTAGATTGCTAGTACCTGGAGAGTAAAGCTTATGCTTCTTACATCCTTTATGATATGGATCTTATAAGACTGTGTATTTAAGCCCTGGTTTCCTCTAAGGAAGCTTTGATTTTTAAAAATGATCTTCATAGTTTTAGGATATTAACATTTTTTGCACAGAAACAAAAGGCGAGCAATTTTTATAATACACAATTAAGAGACAAAGAATAAAATAAATGTGTTAACACATTAAAATTCATCTAAGCAACAGGACATCTTTCAAGAGATGAACTTTATTTTTTTACATGGCAAGTATGTAACATTATAGTAGATTTCATCTGCACAAACTTAAAGCAATCTAACTCCTGAATTCTTCGGTGTGACTGTTTAATAAGAAGGTGAGATTACCCTGAAAGCAGGGAGGACTAATTTTTATTTTAATTTCATGGAACTGTGACAGGTGCTTGTAAATCTCAACCTATATATTACTATTGATGGTTTGTTTACATTAGGTATTGTGTATTACATATTTTATCCCCACCTACTTTTTAAAAAATTAGAATCCTGATTTTTTATTACTTCCTTCCTTTGAAGGAGAACAAAGCTGATTTAAATGACCTTGAAAATATTATACCAGAAACACACTCATACATATGAGAGAGAGAGAGAGAGAGAGAGAGAAAGACAGAGCGAGAGAGAGATAACTTCAAGTATTAGCCTGATGAGTTCTGTGTTTATTCAGTCTGAATCATGTTTCTGGATATGGACCTACTTAATCTTGTCTTCCCTGGTTCTTTAATACTCCTGGACACTCCTCTCTACCTTTTGTCCTCCTTGCTTCTACCCCTAAAAATTATTACATAGAGTAGCTCCTAGAAGAGTAAGGGAAGACAATCTCTTCCTCTCAAATCAGCCTATGGCTTAGACATCAAAAATGCAAAATTCAAGAAGCTATAAAGAAGTCTCCTTGGTGTTTATTATTTACCATTTAGTTATGATTTCCATCGCATTTGTCTATCTCCCCACTAGACTATAAATTTATTAAAGGAAAAAGACTAAGTCTGTTTTGCCTACCACAGTGTCTAACATATAGAAAATATCATTAAGTGCTTGTTTAATTAATTCTAAATAGATATAGTTTATGTTGAAAATATCTCTTGTTGTCATGGCTACAAGGTCAACTTGTTACTTCTTTATCAAGTTGCAATATATTTGTTATATTAATTACTACAACTATTGCCATCCAGTTAAGTAAAATTGACATCGAACTTTTTATGGTGGCACATTTTTATAACTACGTGAAGGAATCAAGATATATTTTTGATGTAGAGTTTCATACTAGACTCCTAATCACTACATGATATTTTTATCTTGTGTTACTTGGATCTATATTTACATGACCTCATATCCCCATCAGGGGCTGGATTTTAGAACATCATTAACAATGTAGACCTTGACACTTTCTTCTTTTACTTTTTAATTTTTAAATAACAATAACTTAAAATGATTACAAAAATGTGCAACACAAATAAACCCATGTCTTTATGATTAATTAATATATGACAAAGGAGCCCTGGCTGGGTGGCTCAGTTGGTTGCAACATTATCTGTACACCAAAGGGTCACTGTTTGATACTGGTCAGGGCATATACTTAGGTTACAGGTTCGATTTCTGATCAGAGTGCATACGGGAGGCAACTAATCAATGTTTCTCTCTCACATTGATGTTTTTCCCTCTCTCTCTCCCCCTTCCCCTTGCTCCAAAATCAATAAATGTATATCCTTGGGTAAGGATATATATCTGACAAAGAAGGCAAGAACATACAATGGGGTAATGGCAGCATATTCAATAAACGTTGTTGGGAAAATGGGACAGATATATGCAAAACAAATGGAACTAGACCACTTCCTTATTCCATACACAAAAATAAACTCAAAATGGATTAAAGACAAATGTAAGACTTGAAATCATAAAACTTCTAGAAGAAAAAATGGGCAGTAAAATCTCTGACATTTCTTTTAACAATTTTTTTTTATATATCTCCTCAAGTGAGGGAAATAAAAAATAAAAAATGGGACTACATCAAACTTAAAAGTTTTTGCACAGCAAAGTTAACCATCAACAAAATAGAGACAACCTACTAAATGAAAGAAGATATTCACCAATGACACAACCAATAATGAGTTAATATCCAAAATTTATAAAGCACTCATACAATTCAATGCCAAAATATCAAACAATCCAATGAAAAAATGGACAGAGGACCTGAACAAACACTTCTCCAAAGAAGACATACAGATGATCAATACAAAAATTGCTCATGATCACTACTCATTGGAGAAATGCAAATTAAAACCACAATGGCATATCACCCCATACCTGTTAGAATGGCTACCTTCAATAATTGACAAGTAAGTGAGGACTTGGAGAAAAGGGAACCTTCATGCACTGCTGGTGGGAACCAAGATTATTGGAAAACAGTATGGAGGTTTCTCAAAAAATTATAAACAGAACTGCATTATGACCCAGTGATTCCACTTGTGAGAATATATCCTGAAGGGATGAATCCAAAACACTAATTCAAAAGAATATATGCACTCCTATGTTCACTGCAGCATTATTTATAATAACCAAGATATGGAAGCAACTCAAGTGCTTATCAACAGATGAATAGATAAAGTGATGAATAGATAAAGTGATGAATAGATAAAATGATGGTACTTATCAATGGACTGTTGCTTGGCCATAAAAAAGAATGAAATCTTATCACTTGAAACAGCATGGATGGACTTAGAGGGTATTATGCAAAGTGAAATAAGTCAGACAAAAAAAATTCCATATGATTTCACTTTTACGTGGAATTTAAAGAACAAAATAAATAAACAAAATGGAAACAGAATCATAGATACAGAAAATAGACTGATGGTTGCTAAAGGGGTGGGGTTTGGGAGAGTGGGTGAGAAAGGTGAAGGGATTAAGAAGTACAGTTTGATAGTTACAAAATACATTGGGGAATGTAAAGTACAGAATGGGAAATATAATCACTAATATCATAATAACAATATACAGTGCCAGGTGAGTACTGGAAATAAGGTGGGGGCACTTTGTAAAGTATATGATTGCCTAACACTATGCTATATGCCTGACAAACTAACATCAAATGTAAAAACAAAAAAGTAATTAAATACATGTGGAAAAGAAAAATAACTTATTACAAATTCAACATCAAAGAACCATACCCAGGTTAAAAATAGAAAATTACCAGCACTCGCAGAAACCCCTTTTGTTCTCTCCCAACCACTGTTTCCTGTCTTCAAAAAAAACCACTATCTCAACACGTTATGATCATTGTTTTGCTTTTTCTAAGAGTATTAATACCTTGATATATGTCTGAAAACGTTCTCTGCATACTGTCTATATTTAAACTTCTATATATTGAATAATACAATAATAGTATGAATTATTTTGTGCCTGGCTTCTCTTTCAACAATATGTTCACAAACTTTATCTTTGTTATTTTAAGTAGTTGCATTAGTTTATTTTTCAATATTTATTCTTCCCAGTATATGTATATATCTCAATTTAATACATTCTTATTCTCGTGAACACTTAAGTTGTTACATGTTTGCTGTATGAGCAGCACACACTCATGCATGCATTTCTCTTAGGAATAATTCTGACTTCCCTGAGTCATAGCATATGCAAATCTCCAACTTCAGAATATGATATCAGATTAATTCCCAGATTTGTTTTGAAAATTTACACTCTCACCAATAGAGTATAAGAGATCATTTTGATTCACTTTCTTGTCAAAACTTGGTTGTGTTAATCATAATTTCAGCCACCCCAATGTGTTTGTACATATTAGTATCTCTGGTCTTAATTTTCATATCCCCCTGAGTAATAAAGTTGGGGTATTTTTCACATATTCATTGGTCCTTCTCTTTGGGCATGCCCATTCAAGTATATTGGTATATTGGTTACTCTTTGTCTTTTTCATAAGTAAATTTAATTCGATTGCCACATTTTATACAGACTGAAAAAATCAATAAATCAATCAATTGCACGATCTCTTGGATTTTGTATTGCGATATAATTAAAGTTACAGATTCCTTTGGAGAGAAGTTATAACTTTCATAATGTTGAGTATTCCAAACCTAGAGCATATTATATAACTCCATATGGTTCCCTTAATTTTTTTAAATCTAATTAATGTTTGTGGTGTTGTGCATAGAAGTCTTAAAAACATGTTTTTAAATAGTTTATTCTTAGTTGATAATGCTGATGCTACTGTAATTGGTATATTATTTTACATTCATCACCTAAATAATTTTTTGCTGTCATATAGAAATATAATTAAATTTGTATATTGACTTTGTGTCTAGCAGGTTTGCTACCACATTAATTCTAATCATTGTTGTGTAGATTATTTTTAATCTTCTGCTTACAGAAACATATCACCTACAAATAATGACATTTTATTTCCACCTTTTAAGTTCTTGAACTTTTTTTTATTGCTTTAGCTAAGAACTCCAGTACAATGTTGAATACAAATAGTAATAATGAATGTCTAGACATTGTTCCAGATCTTCAGGAACTTTACATCCATACTTAACCATTTATTATGGTGTTTTCTTTAGATACTGTTGATCAATTTTAGGAAAGTAGTTTTCCTCATTTTCCATTTTTTTGTAACTATATGTGGATATTAAATTTTATCTGCACTTTCTCTGCATCTATTGAGATCACCACAGAAAAATGTTTCTCCTTTCCTAATCAATTATATTAATTGATTTCCAAATATTAAGCCACTTCGCATTCATGGAATAAATATAGCAAATTATTTCTAGATGTAGGATTTTATATATATATATGTATGTATATATGTGTATATATATGTATACATACAGATATATGTGTATGTATATGTACATATATATACTCTGCAGTCAATATTAATTAGATTTACCCACATAGTTTCTTTTTCATTGTTCTTAACAGATTCTTAGAACACCTTCCATCAATATGGAAGCGTTATTCGACAGCCTGAAAAATAGCTTTTTGTATTATTTATTATGAGTCTATTTGTAATAAATTCTTTTGGTTGTGTTTTTGTCTGAAAATATTGTTATCACATGTGTCATAAAACATATATTTTTCTAGCATTTCAAAGATATTGTGAACCTATTTTGCTTTTTCATTGATTCATCAGGAAGTCAATGAAAGTCCAGGCATTTTTAAGATTTTTTCCATTTGACTTTAGTTTTCAGAAATTTTCAGGGTTTTTTGGCTTATGTTTAATTAATTTATTTTAATTATGGTTGTTCTTCATGGGGTTTCTTGAGTTTATTATTTCATTTCTTTTCAAGTGTTTGAATAATTTCCACTATTCTTACCCATTCTTCCTTCCTTGTTATCTAGGACTATTACGCCCTCTTCTTTATTTTCTACCTTTAATAATTTTGGATAGTGTTTATAACCTCTCTTGCAGTTTTTTACCTGCATTTTTTGACTATGTCTAATGCAATGAGGTCTTAATTTTGCTTATTGTGCTTATAAATTACAAATTTCATTTCTTTTTGTTTTCTAATACTTTGCTTAGCTTCCTAATTGCCCAGTTTATCAACCTTACCTTTTATCTCTTTGAACACTATAAGCATAGTTATGTTAATATCTGCATGTGATTTACTCCAAATTTTGATCCCGTGTGTCTTTCTTTAAAAAGACTTTATTTATTTTTAGAGAGAGGAGAAGGGAGGGAAAAAGTACCAGAAGCATCAACGTGTGGTTGCTTCTGACACACCCCCAACTAGGAACCTGGCCCGCTACTGAGGCATGTGCCCTGACTGGGGATCGAACCAGCGACCCTTTGGTTTTCAGGCCAGCACTCAATTCCCTAAGACACACGAACCAGGACTTATGTGTCTTTTTATTTTGTATCGTCTCTTTCTACTATTAACTTCATGATTCCTTGTGTGTCTGTTCCCTGATTATTTTTTATTGTGTACTGAAAAATGTCTGAAATATTTTTGTGAAAATGATTTGAGAACTAGACCAATATTATCTTCCTCCAGAAAGGAGTATGTTTGGTTTGGGCAGACTTCTGTGGACGCTAGGAACATGGGACTTCAATAACAGTATTAGAAAAACGATGCGATGCAAAGATGAGTTGTAACCTCTAGGGGAGCTAGTGCATTTTCACTTGCCTTCTAAAGCTCGGCAGTGCTTTGGGATCACTACGCCAAACGCAGGTTGCAACCGGCCCCCAACCTTCTTTGGTTCTGAACTCCAATTGTCCCCATAAGTATGTTATGTTCTCAAAACCCCTGATCAGTCTCTAATTTAATTTTTCTATTTTTGGAACTGGGAAGTAACCACTAGAGGAAAAGTTGCTCTACACGCCGAGTTCACCTGTATGAATTTCTGTCTTCTCCCATATCTTATGGTCATAATTTTTTACAATCATGTTTATCAATGTCTTTCAGCAGATTAACAAAATGGATATTTCATCTGTCTTTAGTGGAAAATTGGTCCAAATTTCCAGTTTACTATTACCAGAGTTATAATTATCAATTTTCTAATTATATGCCACTTTTACTTTCATAAAAATTTCATAACCTTCCACCCTTCAAAAGAAAAAGAAAGAACTGCTGCTCTGTTAAAAGTTAACTATCCAGAATCCATAATATTGGAGATGCAGGCGTGACATAGGCTCAAACATGTTGCAGACATGGATGTGGACTGGATGGGTTTGTTTTTGTCTATTGTTAAAGTTATGCTTCCTTTTATAGATCTTTACCAATCATAGGATTCTAGAACATAGCATTTTCTTCCAAAGATTTATATTCATTACCCCAGTTGTTTTGTTCCAGCATCTCGCTCCTGATGGACTCACCTACTTAGGAGCCTCTGCCAGCCTCGTCAACTAAACTGAATTTATCTTTGTCCATGTTCTAATTGGAGTCCCAATGCCTCGGCATCCTTGCAGTAGCCCAGTGCACATTCATAGCTCTATTCTATGTGACCCTAGTGCAGTAATTAATTATCTAAGGGCATAGTAGTTAAGAGGATCGACTTTGGAACAAAACTACACTGACTTCTCCTCCTAGTGACTATGTGAGCTAGGCTAAACTACATGTTCTTGAACTGTGCTCCTCAAAAAGATATGTTGACTTTCTAACCGGTCAGTACCTCAGAATATGACTTTACTTGGAAATAGGGTCCTTGTAGGTGTAATTAGTTAAGATTACACTACACATAGGAGTAGGGTTGGCCCTTAATCCAATTCAGAAGATAGAATCACACAGGGAGAATTCCAAGTGAAGACATAAGCAGAGATTGGAGTGATGGCTCTGTAAGCCATGTAGTTGCAACCAGAAATTAGGAAAAGGCAAGGAAGCATTCCCCTAATAATCTCAGGGGGAGTGTGGCTTTGCTAACAACTTGATTTTGAACTTCTAGACTCCAGAACTATGAGATGCTAAATTTCTGTTGTTTTAAGCCATCCAGGTTGTGGTACCATGTTAGGTCAGCTCTAGGAAGCCAATACATTATATTATCTCTTTTGGCCTAGTTTCCTCATCTGTAAAATGAAGAAAATAATAGTAACTGTCTATATCATAGGCTTTCTGTGAATGACAATATGCAATAAATACTAAAATGGTGACTGGTTTTCAATAAGTGCTATGCATGTCCTTTACAATTATTCTAGTGGATAACATTGGTCCCTGAAGGCAGGGACCATGACACGTGTTTCTCATGAATCTCCCAACATGTCTATTAAAGGGCTAAGTGCACAACAGAGGCACACAAATGCACATTGTTATTTTTCCCTTCAACTATTTTATCATTTCTCAAGTTCCATTTTTTACTTGTATGGTTTTGCGTAGTTCAGGCCTTCATAAATCATGCTTCTGTAACCTGATTTGTAATTGTGACATTTCCCCTGTTTTTTGACTGCTTTTTATTCCCCTTCGTTTCCAATATGTTCCCACCATTTCTCACCCTTGTGTGTATGTCAAGTTCCTCATTAACATGTGATTTTTTAAACATTGATTTGATTATAGAAACCAAAAGAGAAAAGTCAGCTAAAATGAACAGTTTCCAGATGGTCATGGAATTTAAAATATAAAATGTGGGTTTTGCTCCCAGCTCTGCTACAAACCTGCTGAGTGACCTCAGACACTTCCCATAACATTGTGACCCCTAAGTTTCTTATCTGTACAATAAGGAGATTAGATTAAATACTTTCAAACATTTTATCAGTTTTAGTTTCTATGATTACATTATTCTGTGTCCTTTGAGGTCAACAATGACGTAAAGAGCTGGTTCTCATTCATCCATTATGGCCCAGTACATGTGGCAGACAGCAGGTATCAAATACAGCGTTTGTTCATTAACTGATTTTGGCGAGGGGTATTTGACTATGCACTGAGACAGGGTGAAGTACATTATCGTTGCTCTTGAAAACTTTGGTTTATCCAGTATGATTACCCATGTAAGCACAGTGATAGATGTTTCCAAATACATGCTTCTTGTATCTCAGATTTCAAAGGGCCTATTGTTCTGAAAAGTCTTCCCATTCATGGTGGAAAATAAAGAAAACAAAGTACTTTTAGGTTGTAATGCAGCATTTTTACCTTTTAAGTCAAAACACTGTGACATGCCTTTTGCTGATTTGGCAAATTAATAATGATTTTAAAAAATAGGTGAACATTTCAAACTCAGTCAAATTCTTGGAAAAAAGTTATATATTCCCTAATTTACTTGATCTAGTATTAATTATTTTCTATTTGGCTTCTATGTCTACCAGTTTTTTAAAAACCCCTCCTAATGTGTCAATTACCGACCCAAAGGCCTTGTTCTAGTCCTTTATCTGCTTTTATCCCTGGTGCTCTCGTTAACTGTGGACTGTGTCTCCCTTGCTTCTTTCTCCTCTCCTAAGTTTCTTTAATAATATATCATTTGTCTGATTTTCTTCTTACCTTACCAATAAGTTTTTGATAATTCTTGCTCTGACCTTGTAAAGGAAGGTATTTATCAAAATATTTATTTATTTATTTTCTTGTTTCAAATCTCACTTGAACTGCTGACCCATCAGTTTCTTCAATTTTATTAATATGACCAGGTTTTACACTCTTTCATCATTCTGCCCAGTGTGCTTTATGCTTTCTATAATTCGACATTATTGCCCCAGAGTTTTTATTCTGGTATAAAAAGGACTTTCAATTTTATAGGGACCCTGTACTCCTATGCTCCATTAGCTGCTTTGATAAACATATAGTCCAACACTTGGGTCAGAATTTTTAACTTGGCATTTCACAAAAATCTATTTGTTTCCACATTGCCTGCATAACAAAATAAAATTTAAGAAACATTTATTTTAATGGTTTTTAAAATTTTTTCCTTTCCTAACTATATTTTCTTTACAATAATAGAGCACACAACATATTATAATTGACCAAGGAAGGGCATGCTGGAGGGATGAGAATCGGCAGAATCCAGAAAATTCTTTTCATTGTTGGGCATTAGACATTGGAAGAAATGGTCCTATGTGCTAAACTCATCTGAGATAATTTTGTACATCAATTATTGTCTTGTGTTAAAATGATAACCCTAAAGTATCTAATAAAGATTAAAAGTTTCCTACTGTATTTTTAATAAGTCAGAGATATCTATAATTCATTTTAAAAATACTCTCATCATTTAATTTCTATTAAAATAAGCTCTGCCTTTAACTTTCCATTTTTAAGTGTATTTATAGTTCTATGGCTCCTTTTTCCCCTCCAAAAGTCAGATAAAGAAACAATTACAGTTTTGTGTAGGTTCGAACCCAGTGACTCTGAGAATTGTCGTGTCTTTTAATTCTCTCAGTTTAAGCGGGAACGAGGGGGAATCCCTCCTTTGCAGTCCCCTAGTGGTTTTCAGTGAAGAGAGTCAAAGCATCTGGCCTTTAGTATTTTGTATTCAGCCAGCTCCTCCTAGCAAAGTGTTCCCCAGGAGTAAAGTAGGCAATTAGCAGAATCACTAACTATTTCAAGCCAACAAAGCACCCTTTAGTGCACCGAAGTAACAATGAGTAATGATGTAGTCAGTGAGCACTCAAGAACAAAGGCAGCTCCCTTGGGATTGGCGAGCCCAACCGCTCAGTTGTCCAGTGAAGGCCTGCTAATGCCCAAGAGAGTAGGATTGACTAAACTTTCTGAAGACAAAGAGCTAAGCACATAGATAATCACTCATATCTTTTAACAATATTGTGTTTAAAAAATTCAGAGTTCACATTCTTCATGATACGTTCATTACTCTTATATGGCACTTAATTGATGTGCACATGTTCAGAGAAAGGGAAGTTCTGCTCTACTTGTATTCTGCACCCAGGTAAACACCCCTCTCTCCTCATTATTGACAAAATGAGCACAGGGGTCTATGTATCGCTCTATAACCAGAAGTTCAGGTTTAAGAACAGACTCTAAGTTTTAGAATTGCGACACATCAGAGTTACAAAACCTCTTTAAATATACCCCACAGAGTTACTTTTGGGATGCTGTAGCACATGTGAAAACAATTAGGAAAATATTTGGCAGACTCTACATAGTCAAGAAATATTCTTGAATCTGAATATCAGATCATTATTTCATAGTATTTATTCATAGTGTAAATTATTTTTCAAAACTTTTTTACATAATAATGTTGAGACAGTCAAGGAGGATGAGAGTGTGAAAATACTTTATTTGATTTTAATAATTATACATCGGATTGCTTCCATGTGTCACACATGGAAATATCCAGCTATGTAATATGAAAAAATAGAAACATTTATTGAAGAAGATACAAACTACAAGAAACATTGTACATAGCACAATGACCCCCCAGTCCCCTTCAAAGTAGGCACCTTGGGACCTCACACAGTTCTCCCAATCACCATCAGCTGCCCTGTTGTATTTTCCTGAATCTCATCGATGGTCTGAAACGTCTTCCCTTTCAAAGGTGATTTTAGCTTTGGGAAAGCTGGAAGTCACAGGGCACCAAATCTGGGCTGTATGGGAGCTGAGTCATCTGGGTGATTTGACGTTTCACAAAAAAACTCTACATAAGACGTGATGTGTGAGCAGGCTTATTGTGTGATGAAGCTGCCAGTTGCCAGTTGCCCATAACTGCAGCCTGCTGAATCATCCACATAGTTTTTTCAGAGGAATGTCCAAGCTTAATGCAAAATTTGATGCAGATTTGTTACTTTACTCACTTGGTCATTTTGAATGTGATGGCCACACAGTACACATGCTCACTCAACAACAGCTACAGCCCCCACTGACTAGTACAGTGAAGTCATCATTGTTCACACATGTGCATTCCAATCCACTCTCCTTGGCTGCCAGGTTACATCGATGTCACACAAACCATTCTTGTTATATTAATAATGGCTGGAGTTTTTCTGGACAGGCCTCATCTCTGAGGGTCAGTGTATTACCACTAGAAACTAAGTACCTATAAAAAGTCAGTATAATTACTAGGGTATATTAAATTCTCAATAAATGATACTGTCATTACTAGAAAATATATTAGCATTATTACTGATACTGATGTTTCATAGATATTGTTACTATATTTTCTGGTATGCTGGCATAATTTAAGAAAATAATTTAAAAGTTAATCTGAAGTCACAAGTGACTATCTTTTTCTTTTACACTACAAACATATTTTTCATTTTATTAAATGCTGTTTTTTTAATAATTATTTTGAAAAGAACATTATTAAATATACTTGTCCTATAGACTCATATACTACATATTTTATCTGTAGAGTTTCCCCTTCCTTCAGTGTAAGAGACGTTAAGAAAAGTTACATATCTAGATAGGCAAAACTAACAGAATTATATTCTCCTAAAAAGCAATTTGGGAAGTTTCATCACATTTTGGTTTCCTAAGCAAAACACAATGTTCTTAATGTGGTATGAAATTAGTAGAAATAGTCAAAACACCTTAAATAATATGTGTTTGTTGAATTTAAAAATAAAAGCCATTTGGAAACCAGATATGCTACTTGGCTTTGGAAAGACAATGACACAGCCGTTGGATAGTCCAGCTGAATCAACATACTTTAACTGCATTGCTATAATTACATCTAATGGATGGAACCACTTGTTAATGAAATGTAAAGATCATTTGATACTAAAACATCCAAGGCCCAGTTCATGTAGTGTTTTAAATTTGTTGAGGGCTTTCTTTCTCCCATCCATTTCCCCTTCTCTCCTCTCATCTTCCTTTCTTCCTTCACTTCTTTCAGTAGGCTT
The DNA here is from genome assembly GCA_004026545.1 of Mormoops blainvillei. Lineage (NCBI taxonomy): Eukaryota > Metazoa > Chordata > Mammalia > Chiroptera > Mormoopidae > Mormoops > Mormoops blainvillei. The sequence goes on from PVJD01004664.1 coordinate 40,599, forward strand.
CTGGAAGGCATGCAAAAATATGTAATGGGATTTCATTTTTTTTAACTAGAAAAGAACAGTTCTTATAATTTTGAAAGTTTTTGCCTTATGGAAAGTAACTATCAAAAATAATTCATTGAAGTTCTTAATGCCCTAAGAATATATTCTTAGATTACCCTTCCTCAGCTTCTTCAAGTAGCCTCCCTACTGTTCTTTCGTATCTGCCTGCCACCTAATCCCAAGGTTAATGCCACAGATTTTTACGTGTGTTAAGGCAATATATCATTTCTGGATTCAATTTCTCTCTTAACTATCTTTTACTATGTAACAAATCATTTCACAATTCAGTGGCTTAAAACAATTCATTTGCTCAAGATTCCACAGCAGAGTAATATACTCAGGCCTCAGATAGGACAGCTTAGCTTTGTCCCATGTATGGTGGCTGGATTATTATATTAAAATATAATAATCATGTGGCTGCAGTTATCTTGTGATTTACTTCCTAGGGCTTCATGATCTGAGCTGGTCTTGCTCTCACACGCCTGGTGGTTGATAAGGCTCTTAGCTGGGACACGTGTGTCCAGTAGGCCAGCCTGGGATTCTTCACATGATGACATCAGTGAGAAGGTGAGAGCACTGGCTGCAAAGACACTTAAAGTCCCAGCAAGGAAGTCATGTCACATCATGTCTGTCATATTTTGTCAGACAAAGAAAATCACAGAACAGCCTAAATTCAAGGAATAGGACAGTCACATCACAAAGGGGAATGCAAATTGCGATAGGCAAATTATTGCAGTTTTGCAAATAACCTATCACACCCTAGTCCAGTAAGAGTGAAACCTGATTGAGCTTATGCCTGTACTGAGAAGCATATAAGGTGTGGCCAATGCCACCTGGAGGAGAAAAACATTTATAATGGAAAACAATGAGGTTCTCTGAAACAATGTATATACTTTCTAAAGCATGAGAACGACCTCTCCTTGAGAGTTCTTTAGAGCCGTGCCTAAATTCAATCAGTACTCGTTGAATATATACTCAATATACCTATAAAAAAAATCTAGACCTGTGTCCTATACTACTGAAAATTCTTTAACACTTAAGAAACTTTTTCCATAAACACTTACTAGGTTTTATTATTGCTTCTTAATAATTTATTATTTTCTAAGATATGTTTTATTTCATTGAGGTTAAAATCAATTTTAGTCATTATTTTAATCCCTTTTTAAAGTTTGCCTCTGTAGCCTTGGACCTCTTCTGTATCTGGTTTATGAGATTCTCTCAGCTTTCATAGCTGTACCTTTTCTCTATTAATAACTTTATTTTCTAATTTTATTCACAAAATTAAACTAAAGATACTTAAATATAATCCATTTCTCTTAAATTAACTCATATTGTTTCACATTAGTAGAGGAGAATCTTTTTTCTTCCTTCTTTGCACTATTTTATTAACATATTAATTATGAATTATGTATTAGTTTTGATTCCAATTCTCAAAGAATTTAAACTATAAAACAAAATGTGAAGTGGAGCAAAGGGGTACTTCTTCTTGCCTCTTCCAATTACAGTAGATTGCAAACCTACTAATTCCTATTTTCCTGGTCTGCTGCCACATCCTTTATCTTTTTTCTTTCTTAGAAAGAATGAAGTTCAAGCATAGGTTACATTTTTTTAAACAAGGAACAATGGAAGGAATGAAAAAGGCAAAGGGCATTCAAAGTGCGCCTTTCTCATTAAGCACTCAGCTCTCTCATATCACTCTGTCGTCATGCGTTCCTTTCAACAAGCACACTGGCCGAGTGTGGGGGGAAATATTCCTGATCGAGCATTGCATTTGTGTTTCTTTAGCCCATGCAGTGACAGGGATAGAGATACTTAGATCAAGAACTGAGATAGAGTTGAAAGGATACTGAACACGTCTGTCTTTTATTCTAAATATAGGTTATCGCATTTGAGGTTTTGTGTGTAACTAATAGAGATTTTTTTCTTCTCCCTTCTTGGTAGGGCAAATGCCAGAAGGAAGTGTGAGTCGGGAGGCAGTGTCGATTGGCAGGGCTGCCGCGCATCACTTCCACTGCATGGGTGTGGATCTGAAGGCACCTTCTCCTGTCTACTTTGATCCTGATTTTTTGTTTCTTCAATACCCGACAGCATTATTTTGCTATAAGAATTGACACTCAAAGTGCCAAATCAGTTCCAAGAACTTAGCAGCCTTCTTTGTGCTGTCTTTGCACATGGATGTCTGGAAGTTATCTTAGAGTGCCAGTGATCACGAAGGGGGCCCAAAAATATCACCCCACCCCTAGAAATTAGAAGGCCACCCTTGGGAGGCCTTCAGTTTCAGCCCTTCTAGTTCCAAACTGACCCAAGCATTGAACAGCCCTTGAGGGGGATGCCTACAGTGTGGGTACCCATGAGTAGGATGTAGGGAGAATGAAGTGCTGGGGAACTGATGAAGAGAAAAGAGTAGGCCTCTTATGAATGCAGAGATTTTGATCTATAGCAGCATACGTCAAGGAATATCATTTAACGGGTATTCACATATCTATAGTGCAAAGGTAATATAAAAAATGTCTATGACATACTCTCAGTTTTTGCTTATTAGCAGGGTGGAGCATATATTTAAAGTGAAATAAAAGTAATAAAGTAAAATAATAAATAAGAGAAAACTAGAGAGGCCAGGGATCCTTTGGTGCAGTAGTATTATGCCTCTGATCCTTCTGTAAGTATTGTTTCTATAAACACCTCTTGCTGAATTTTTTAAAATGTTTAAACATGTAAGGGAATTGGGACTTGTATTTTCTCTGAACTGATACTTCTTTAAGATGGAAATATTGCCTACATGGGCTGTTATCAGGGCTTCCTTAGTAGCTATTAAGCAACTGTTAATAATACATCCAAAATATAAACAAATCCTGAAAAATAAGGAGCACTCGAGGGCTACAAGCCTCCCTTTATTCCATCAATTTTCATTAATTATTCTAGTCAAGTCATTTTTAAATGGAAAATCTCTTGTATTGAAAATAAATATATGTAATGAAAAAGCTTTATATATTCACTATAAATAATGAATAAAAGAGTGTTCATTTCCCTGCCTCCTCCCTCAAACTCTTTCCTTATTCCCAGCACACACTGAGACACCCCCATTAAACCTTGAGACTTTGTTGGACACCATTCAGTAACATCCTAGCTTGGCCCACATCAATTCTTCTTTCCCTAGAACTTCTATAAAACATGTTAAAGCCTTTGATGTATTAGCATTTCCGTCACTAACTGTTATGTGACTTGAAAAATCTTCTTCTGAGGCTCCCATTTTTAGAATTTGGGGAATGTCAATAAATCTCATCTCTCATTTTCCATCCAAATGCAAGATACAGTTGTCACACCGATGGACGTAAAAACCCCCTTATCTTACTGATAAAGTTGTTTGAGGACATAGTTTAGGTGCAGGCAAATGGTGATTGTGATCCTGCAACCTCCCATAACCTGCCATTGCTGGGTTAGATGAACTTGCCTGGTCACAGGTGAAATTGGATAGCTGCAAGTCCATACCCTGGGGAGCAGTCCCTCAGTGAAAACTGACACTAAAGTCAGAGGAGCAAGTGAGCATACACCCTGTCTGGAGGCAGTCCGATCCCAAAGAGGGTTTGCAGTAAGAAGCAACAACAGGCATGCCCAATTCTTTCTCCTGACCTTAAAAATAAAGTAAGCTACTGTCCTAGGAGTGAAGTTATGAGAATATAAAGAAAGGCCCAGGGTATTACTGTAACAGGGGTTTGTCAACATGGAAACACGGGGTGCAGGCAGTAAGTGCTACTCAAGTATTCCACATATGAAATTTGGGTCAAATTGTATTCACCTGAGAGGTTTGTGCAAATGAGGTGATATTTTTGAAACACTTATGTACAACATGATAGTTAGCATTCTCTTTATTATGTTACCTATAGTTATTGCTCAAAGATTCACTTTATTAATATGTTTTATCTTTGTTACTCCTTAGTGACAGTCTTCTCCACAATAAGATCGCCAAGTGCATAACCACCACCAGGCAGTTAATCTGATTGCAATTGCTTTTACATGCGTGGCGACAAAATGGTTATAATTCTAAAGGTTTAAGAGTTTAGATTCATATAGAAGATGAATTATTACCACAGAAGGAAGAGAAGAAAGAAAGAGAGGAAGGAGGAAAGGAAAAGAAAAGGAAGGGAAAAAATACAAGTAATCCTGATACACGATCAGTTAGATGCCTTGGTTAAGGGATTTAAACCACCAGGTCCCAGCATAAAGTATGTGAACCTAAAATCAAGATAGGAATCATTAATCAATTTCTAGTCTTAATTCAATATACAGCTTTTTTTTTAAAAGAAGGCCCATTCTTACTAATTTCCTAACATTGTGATTTTAAATTCACTTTAAAAAACACATTTGTAAAGAAAATTTCTTCTTTATAATTTAATTTTTACTGATCCTTCCTATTAGTAATTATCACCTAATATGAATGTGACCTTATCTGCATATTTAATCATAACTCTATTTTTCTCTTGGTTTAATGCATCTAGCCAGAAGTTTCTCAGTCCTAGAACTTTAGAATCAATTGATACCGCAATACCTTGTAGCATTTGATGTTTATCACCAAGGGAGCTGAAAGTTAAGGGACTATTTCTGCAGTGCCATTACCTGTATGCAAAAAGCTAAGTGTGTGCTAACCTCACCCCCTTCCTCACACTGCGGTCATTCTGCACAGTAGAGAAAAGTAGGCGCAGTCGCTAGAAGCGCCACACCACAAGGAAGAGAAACACACCCTGGCCTCCCGTGTCTCAGCCTGGATTTAAACTGAGCCATGACCATCTCTTGCAGAGCAGACCCAGGACCCCGATGCTCAAAAAACGTAGCTTCTACTTCCCGTTATTTTTAATAACTGCAGTTTTAAACTCATTGATTATAATACATGTTAGTTTTAATGACTAATAGTAAAAATTGACTGGGAATTTTGTAGTATTTACTTATGATCACTTTCTACTCCACTCAACACTGTCTATGTTATTAAACTGAAATTCCTCAGCTCTTATGGTTTAAAAATCTGAACTGCTTTATTTTAAAAAACACTTGCATCAAGTTTTTGCTAGTTGTAGTAAATATAGTAAAATACATACTTTTATTTTAGAGGGATTTTAACCGATAAAGCAGGTTCTTTTTTTGTTATTTGCCTTCTTTCTCAAGCAGGTTTTAATATCAGGTCAGAGGGCCTTACTGACATGTATGGCTTGTGGACGAGAAAAAACGTCTGCCCCAGAACAAATATGATAGTGTAGTATAGCATAGCATAGCATAGCATAGCATAGCATAGCATAGCATAGCATAGCATAGCATAATAGGGTATTGTGTAGTATAGTATAGTATTGTATAGTATAGCATAGTATAGTACAATATAGTATAGTAGAGTATAGAAAGGTTTAGGGGGTCAAATGTTTCCGAACTTGTTTGCTTGCAGCTTCTTTGCAAAATTTCCTGGAGAATAGCCAACATGGAATCAGTTCTAAAATTCTCTGCTAACCCATCTGGAAGAACATGTTTGTTTCTCAAACAGCCAAAGAGCCCTGCAAGGCAATGCCTGTCTTCCTGTCGTGGTGAAGATTCCCCAAAGGTGAAGCCTGCAGCCGGCAGCACAGATGTTGCTATAGTGGTGTATCAGGACAACGGGAAGACACAGGGTTGGAAGAAATGCACCACACTATGAGCATACTGTAGGATGGGGAGTCAAGCAGTGTTCTGCATAGCACCTCTCTGAGCACCCTGATCTCAAGTTACTCACAGAGGCCAAGAAGATGAGACAGCCCAAAAGATACGCAGTGACGGGGACTGGCTATTTAATGAGCTATAGCTCTGTTCAAAGACTATGGAGCATAGAATTTTAGCACGGACTAGAAACTTGGAGATCATTTAATCCAAATTTTTTGTTTCATAGGTAAGAAAGTAAAAACTAAGACTGCAGGCTTAGCTTACATCATTTCCCACAACTAGCTCATGGGAAAAGGGTTGCTAGGATCCATTACAAAATTTTGGAAACAACCTAAATGTCCACCAACAGCAGAATAGATAAGTAAAGTTATACTATCTCAGCCACTGTGTTCAAGGGGGTATGATGCATTAATTGGTGTGTGTGTCTCACAAGCTCCGGAAAGTCACCCATACCCCATGACCTGAAAACATGGAAGCAGTGGATTTCCCATTTATTTCTAAATTTGGGGCAATTTTCTGAAGAAGGTAAAGTAGAAGCTGGAGAATAAACTAATGTTCATAACAAAAAACAGATTGCATCCCTCTGAAAGTTTAGCCAACTTATCACCCAACATAAAGATACCATTTGTTGGAAAACTGACCCTGATATAATTTTCAGGATAAAAGAACTGCTTAAGCAAAGGTACCATCCTAATCAAGAAAGCAAAACATCTAGCTCAAAAAAGCAATGCATTCCTTCTGATACCCCCAAATTTCCACTCTGTTGTATTCAGGTAGACTATGAAAAAATATCTTAATGCTAAAAATAATACCCTCAATTAACTTTCACTGAGCACACACTATGTGCTAATTTATACAGACTATTTCATTCAATTCTATCAAAACATTAAGTTGAAACTATTAGTATTCCTATTATTATTATTATTATGTTTTACAGATGTGAAAACCGAGGCCCAGAGAAGTTGTCCAAGGTCACAGAATTAGGAAATAATACAATTTGGAATCAAATACAGACAGGAAGACTCTAGAACGTTATGGTCTTTGCCTCCTCTAACTTCTATTAAGAAAAAAGGCCATTTCCATCTTGCTCATTATTTTTCTCCAAGACTGTGTGTATGAATGTGTCTGTTTGATTCCCAGAATCCTTCCACTTTTCCCCCCTCCAGATATTTTTGGGTTATGGAAACCTTGCTTCAGTCTAGGGAGTAGACATCTTCTTTGAACTGTAAATGAAGTGCTAGTTCAAGTCAGATTTCACCCACTGTGCCTACCCCTGAGCCAATCCCTCGGCCCTTTTTTCAGCACTAAAATTCACTGTCAAGATGTTACATGCTCTTTATCTCCTGCCATCCTGTCAGAAAGACTATTGATTCTTCACTCTGTCAGCAGGTGGATTTTCTCACCTTAGTGGTAAGTGTCTGAAAATAGTAACAGAAAACTCAAACCTCCCTATCACAGAGATGCACCACACTCCTATATACACGTTTCTTGCTTACGCTTATTTTCTTCTTGGAGAAAAACTGGAAACACAATTGCTGTCAAAATTAGAGGATGCTCATATAGGAAGGAGGCATTATAAGTGTAGAATGAAATACATTGAGATCTAAGATATCAAAATCAAAGAATGTCACCCAGAAGAATAAGAACATGTGCCAACTAAGAGATATTAGAATAACTTGATCATTTCTTTTAAAATATATATCTCTGCCCCATCCACCAATATACGCACTCCACTGTAATATCTAGGAGCATGTAGTCTCCTGCAACTTTACACTGAAACTCACTTGAAATTCACCAACTAACTAAGTGCTCATTACTAAGAAGAATGTGACACAAACTGTGAGTGTGTTACTGCAAGGCAGGGAGTACTAGGTCAGCCAGAGCCTAGTAAGAAAATGGAGCCCATACCTACCAGGCAGAACAGGGAGGTTTTAATAGAGGGAATTAGTTTACGATGGTGTTGGGAGAATTAAAAGCCGAACAGGAGAAAATGAGGTGACCTAGGAATTAGCAATAACAGGAAGCCAGTGTCTTTCCTAGGGTTGGAGGGGAGTAGTGAGTGTCAGAACCCAAAATTGGAATCACTTGGAAAGAATGAGAACCATGATGGGCAGAAGCACAGTGGAAAAGGAATTCCTTTTGATACTCCTTCCCCTTGCCTTGCAGTCTCCTTTGAGTCTCCTGTGTGTAGACTGCATTCGATATGGTGGTTACCAGAGGGAAGGGGGTCAGAGGGTACTTAGGGGTAAAGGGGGCCAAATATATGATGACAGAAGATGATTTGACTTTGGATGGTGGGCACACAATGCAAGATACAGATCATGTATCATAGAAATGTACACTCAAAACCTGTATGATCTTTTTAACCAATGTCACCCCAATAAATTTAATAAAATAAATAAAAAAGAAACCAGTTCTTAAGGAAGACTGGAAATATTAGCTCACAATGCACAGTTCCCTACAGTACAGAATAAGAAGCAGGGAATACAGATCAGAGAAATAACAAGTGATCAGCAGAATTGTTTTAATCCATTCTCTTATGATACAGGAGTGCTTCAGTGTCTCCAGATAGAAAAGACTGTTCAGCCTTCCCTAATAACAGATCTCACAGCTTCACTCTTGCAGACAGAAATTTATTTCTGTTACTTAAAATTTAATTCCTTTTAGTTTTCATTTAATTCATATTTGGTGGACCTAATCATCTATTATAATAAATGATTATGTCACCTGTAGAGATATGGGTGTTATTATATTTTTAAAACTGTGATACATTAGCCATATATTTTTAGTGTCAACCTTTGGTGGTCAAAAGAGTCAGCATTTCATTTAAATTTTTAAATTTTTACATATTTCATTGTCCTAACATAATAATGATTTTATATTTGGTCAAGGGCTTTTGTAAAAATTATCTAATTTCCAAGAATAATGCCTTTGTTTTTTATATTTTTATTAAAGTTCATGGTAGGGCATATTTTTTTCTCTAGATATTTATACCAAAACTTAAGAAACTCCATTCACTATATTGAATATAATTTTTATGAATATAGAAGAAAATACTATGGTAAAGCTTTGGAAGGGATCAAATTTCTTTAATGACTTACTTAATAATTCTAAAAGTATGACAATAGTATTTAATACAACTTTTAAGTAGTATTTTGAGTTCTTCTTGGACTATAACTCATGCTGTCTTCAACCATTTTGATCAGCCATTTCTGCACCAGCCGTCTTCTTGTAGGTGGAGCTGAGCAGCACCTCACCTCAGCAGTGAGCTCTTGCCTTCTGGGGTTTCTGTGATTCTCAATGTAGAAACCTGAAGTAATGCTGATGACTCATGGCATGTACAACCTCGCCATGCTAGGAAGGCCATCGCTCACTGGGGAAGCCTAGAACAATGGGAGGGAGCAGCCAATGGATCAATGTTCTCTTCTTTCAGCCCATGGATAAAGCATTCTGAGGCAACTTCGACACAGCTCTCTGAAGGTCCCAGCAGGACTGAGGATACATCGCTCTTCATGGTAACCAATCTGAAAATGTCCTTTTGTATTGGTTTTCCCCTCTTCTTCCCGATTAACTCCTTGTGTCAATCTCCACTTTCTTAGAGAACACAGATAAGATAAATAGAAAATGTAATTTTATATATATATATGGGGAACCCCCTCAAAACCAGGATTATCTCCTGGAGGACAGGCCTGTTGTAGTACAGGCTTCCCAGTCTAGGTGAGTGTTCCAGGAACCCATCTGTGTCAGTGTACCAGATGGTGTTGTTGTGAGAGGCCGTGTTCGGTTACAGTAAAGTTTTTTTTGTTTTTCATTTTTTGAAGACTCTTTCCAGGCATTTGCCCATTTCATGATGGGTGATTTATGAGCACACCTGTCCACACCATGCTGAGTGTTCAGCAGTTTTTGACCAAAAACATGACCCCTGTACCTCACCCTCCCTGTTCACCCAACCTCTCCTCAAGTGACTTTTTTTTTTAATTTCTCCAGATGAAAAAAGTCCTCAAAGGAAAACGTTTTACCAGTGTGGAAGAGGTGAAACAAAAAACGGCAGAAGCACTAAAAAGCATTAAAATTGACGGAGTTCAAAAATTGTTTTGAGCAGTGGAAAAAACATCTCAATAGGCACATTGCATCAAACGGGGAGTACTTTGAAGATGAGTGAAGTTTAAACATGTAAGAATAAATATGCAGTTTTTTATAAATAAATTTCATTTCTTTGGGTCCCCCTTGTATGTGTGTATATGTGTATGTGTGTGTCCCTTATACTTTTCAAACAATTTAAAAGTTATATCTATTACTTCGAAGCTGTGGGTAGGCAACATAATTAACATTTATTTCACAGGAAAAATAACAAACATAAAAAAAGAGATAAGTGATTTGCTCAAATGTTTCTCCACTCAGCATTCATAAAATGGAGTAAAAAAGGTGTCTTTCTGCAGCTATAAGCAAACAATCTACTATATATCTCTCCCCTTGAGTTCGCGTTGATAGCACTTTAGTAAGTGAAGCTTTAGACGGCGAGGCAGAATGACCAGGCCTTGCGAGAAGCTGCAGTGGCACACTAATTACCCTGCATGCAGCCATCAGCAGTGAACGCTCTTCTATTAGTAAAGGTCACAAAGGAGAAAAAAGACTTGCAAAACACGCACTCACAGAAATTTTTTAATCCCAAAGAAAGCCTTCAAGACAATACTGAGTAGGAAACACTGCTGGTTAAGTCATCTGTTATTTCAAGATGAGGTAAACTTATATGGGGAAATTTTACTGTTATTTGCAAACTAACAACCTTCTTCCCAAGGTCTCTGTGAGTCAAGCATTGAGAAAATATTTTCACTAAAAGGAGAAAAAATATTGAGATACCGAGAAGGTGGCCAAATAGAAAACCAAAAATATCTGATTTATAACACCAGAAATATGTCACCTGGAGAATGTTTATCTGCTTAAAAATAAAAAGGTAACTTAGTGTGATACCTTTCATATATAAATTACCTAGCAGTAGAGCTCCACCCTCTGTCCTCTCCTCCTATTCGGTCTAGCCTCATCTCTCTCCTCCCACCATACTGGTTTGTCTCTTTCACTTTGGAATCAGCCTATGTTTTCCTTAGACATCACTACTGCCTTCCTATAGACTAACAGTTCACAAGGGTTGCCTAGCTTTCTGGGGCACCAAACATGTATGTACCTCCTTGAACATTGTATGCTGTGCATTGGACAAATAGAGGCCAAGGTGACCTTATATTATAACAGACAACATTCTTGAATGCAATGTTGGATAACTACATAAATGTTGCTTTCCACTCCCATTATAAAAATAGATATGCCAAATACTAAGTTCTATAGACCTTTTGATTATGTTGATAATGTTTTCTTTTAAATTCACAGACCTTTTCTTTTTTTCTTTTTTGTTCCATCATGACTTGATAAATTTGCTTTCGGCATCACTTAATTTCTTGAGACAAGAGTGGTTTGCAAGCAAAGGACTTGCTAATTATAGTGTTATGGAAACTGGCCTTGAAAAATCAATCATTTATATATATCTGGTTCTGTAACTCAAATACTGTTCTGCTCTAACTTTACCAAAATATAATATACACCTAATGAAGTATACTCTAATACAAGAATGAGTAAACTATAATCCTAACATTAAATATGACCCACTGCTTGTTTTTGTAAATAAAGTTTTATTGGAACATTGCCACACCTATGTATTGTCTGTTGATATTATATTCTGACTTAATATGAATTTGTGCATCATGGTAATATTTTTTTTTACCATTGTGTGATAAATCCGTGGGGAGAAGAAGAAATCTATAACCATTTCAGCTCATTGTGCTTAGTATATTGTTTCAGTAACACTATTTTAGTTGTTGCTTATAATTCATTTCGTTTCATGAAGCATGTGATTCTTTAGTAAGTTTGGGATTAAAACCTATATAAATAGTTAGGATATATTAGCAGAGTCAGTGGCTTGCCAATCTTGTTTTAAAGGATTCAGATGAAGGCAAATAAAAGATAGGTTGTCAAGGCACGAATCAAAATGTTGATGACGTGTGTCTGTGTGAGCAGACGCAGGGCTCTTAGCATCAATACTGTAATGGGGCCTGGACTACAGAGGCCGGTGGCCATCGGCTTGCTGACCCACTTAGCTTTGGGGTAGCTCCAAAGACTGAGGCCCTTATCTGTGAGGATTCACGTGGAAGTCATTTCTGTCCACTTTTTTGTGATCATGCCTTGGAAACAGATTTCACTTGCATAAATATTAAAGTATGACGCCTGATTCTGAGTATATTTCCCACAATGAGGCAAAATTCTGTTAGTGGCCACACCTGGCTAACAGTCCAGAAGAGGAGCATTCTTAACTGCTGGTCTTGGCATTCTTAGAACGTGCGATTCGGGGCTAAAAGAGGTCTTAGTGATTTTTTTATTTCAACTCTCTCATTTTAAAGGTTGGAAAACATGTACTAGAGAAGTTGGAAGATTTGTGTAATGTTCCCAGACTATTAAAGTGAAAGTCAGAATTAGGACCTAGATTGTTTCATCTCCTAGTTCATATCTTTGTCTAGCCTAGCATACTTCACTCAAACTTGCGGACCATTTTTCTGAGTTTCATTTTTAACATTGTTTACAATATCTTAATATTGTAAACCAGAAATGAATGTTTTGATATTATATTTATGCTTTAAAGTGTTTCACAAAAATAAATTTTTTTAGATTATTAAAAACCCAAATATTGTAAAATTTTAGTTCATATTTGTACAAAGAAGCAATCACAATTGTTTTCTTTTGAGGAACACAGAAAAGGACTTTTTGCGTAAAACTTTCTTCTCACTTTATTTACATTACTTTCTAAATTTCACTGTTAGCATTCATTTCATTTAGTTAATCATTATCTTCTTCCTGCTATATTCTTTAGAATTGCAAACATTTCTGAGGAAGGTAACATTAAGTCACTGGTTCTTTATTTTGAGTATAAATCCCTAGATTACATTATGATGACGTGGAGAACATAAGGTTTGGGAGGACAAGAAACACTAAATGGAGAAGAAAAATAAAATTCATGAAGAAAAATTTTGAAAAAAACACTAACAACAAAATTTATAGTTTGTGTGGTGTTTGAAGCCAGCTTGTAATAATTCAAATATTCCAGTGATGGGAAACTTTCTGAGGAAGTTTATGCCATCTATAACAACTGGAACTATTATTTGAGAGAGATAGTCCTTATATTGAACTAAAATTTATCTCCCAGTATTTTTTTCCCTTGATTGTTATTTCCTCATCCACTTGACATGCTTCCCACGAATAGAAGGAATGGTCTGTCCTTTTCTGTAAACTAAATACCCCACTTCCTTCTGGGAATAAAATATAGTCATATGTCATATTCCTCCCATAGTTGTTTATTTTCCATGTTAGAAAATAACACAGAACAAAACCTTATTATTTTTGCTTGAACTAAATTGTTGAAACTCAAACTCAGGTGTTATGAAAGGTATCAAAGAGAAACGACATATTTTTATTTTTCCAATCCACAGGAGGGAGAGGTAAAGAAAGCACAATGGGCTTCGATGCCTTATACTGGAAAGGGAATCCATGCTATAATGAGGCATCAGGGTGCTTTCAAAAAATCAAATCAAACAAGCTCTACAGCTTTCACGGGCTGTAGACAAATGTAAACTTGCCAAGGTACCAATAGGGGACCCAGAAGATTTAAGATTCTTCCCATTGTGTAAGAGGTAGAATAGAAATTAGAACGAAAATAATAAATTCTGAAAAATCGGCACAGGTATGTAGACCTCAGAACTATTCTGAGGACTTGCCTTTCAACCTTGATCAGCCAAGAATATCAGTTGGTCAGTCTGTGCAGATGCCTCCTTTCACCCTTTCAAAAGAATCTTTTCAAAATAATCTGGGAGAAAAATCTCCCAGGGGATATCACCTTTTTTTTTTTTTTTTAAGATCTCTTTTGACAAGTTCCCTTCTACTACACAACATGGGAATTTCAATCAGGCTTAATGTCTATTACTTAAAGTTCTTAGCATGGTGGAAATCAACCTACTTTAGAGGGAGCTCAAGTCTGCTCCCAAAGTCAGCAAATGCATGGCGGGGTACTTAAGATAAACTCAGTCTGGGAATGCTCTCTCCTGTATAAACACATATGCCTGGAAATTAATACTAAGAAAATGAGATTAAGCCCTTACCACTGGTAACATGCAAATTTATTTTGAAAGAGCAACCCACTTATCCTTGATGAAAATTTTTACCTTGTGTTGAATTTTTTGAGTAGCTTTCCACCTACCGCCAGTTGAGGGAAGAAAAAAAGCAGGAAACTGAGATCACCAAAATTGACTTTGTTCACTTGACAAGTTCATGGGCAGTAAGAATGGTTGCTATTCAAGTCACTGAATACCAAACCATGGTCGCAAAATAAATTTATGCAAGTCTCTTATTCAATGTTGATATTAACACATTTATTCCAAATACTCTTTCTCATCTGTCTCTTTTTTTCCCTGTTACCCTCTTCTTGTGAATTTAGTCCATATCCAAATCTTAAAATGATCTCTGCTCCATCTTCTCTGGGCTTTTGCCCAGACTAGTACCCCATGTATCTTAGAGGCCTCTTTTTCATCCATGGATCTGAATTTTCTCCTTTTCTAGGCAAAGAAACCCAGGAACTTGACCCTTCTCCATACCCTGTGTGGTTATCATGGTTGACATGACATTTTCCAATCTGGCCACTAACTTTTTTTTTTTTTATTGTTGACACTATGCACCCCTATGTTCATAGCTGTGTTAATTAAAATGCCCAAGATATGGAAAGAGCCCAAGTACCTGTCAGTAGATGAGTGGATTAAAAAACTGTGGTACATTTACACAATGGAATGCACTATTTCTATACAGCTGTTAAAAAAAAAAGGGACATCTTACCTTTTGCAACAGCATGGATGGAACTGGAGAATATTATGCTAAGTGAAATAAGCCAGTCAGAAAAAGACAAATACTGTATGATCTCACATCTATGTGGATTCGAATGAGCAAAATAAATGGACCAGTATTGTTTTATCTGTTTCATCTGTTGCTTATGCAGTTTTAGTGTCTCCTGTTCTCCAGACTGCCTTTCACTGGTGACTGCCTTAGATCACAGACTCCTGGAGCTAAATGTTTGCTTCACATTCACGAGGATGCCCTAGTTATATGCAGAGAGGAAAGGAGTCTACCTTCTATTAAGCCTTTTATTCACCAATTCCTCAATCACAATCCATTATGGATTTGCTGTGGGCACTCAAAATTACCATGATAATGACTCTTTTAGACTAAAATTTTGTTTTCAAATGACCTGGTTAAATGGAACATCAATTGCATGGAAGGCGTAATATTACCCACTAACAACCATTAGTTCACTATTAGAGTTGAGTTTATCAGATTATCTAATTGTCAGGTCACAGAGAGAGCTGATCCCTGGGAAATGGGACACAGGAACAGGAGATTTGAATGACATAAAAGCACATTAGAAATGTTTTGAGAATTAGATGTTGTTGGTAAACCCTCTTGTTCATAGTTTGCCTCAATCTTAGGCTCACTCAGCAGCTCATTTACCAGTTAAAGCACAGGAAGGGTTGGAAAAAGGGAAAATAATGAAGCATTTTCTATCAAGCAAATTCAGCATGTAAATGTAGAATAAATGCTCTTTTATAAGGGTGACAGTAATGAAGAAATATCATTTAGCAGTTCTACAGGAAATAATTATAAGATTCTTTCCAGAGGGTTTCATAATCTGTTTCCTTCACTGAAGACTTTTGATTCGAAAACTAAAGATGTAAACAAGGGGTGGAGGAGATATGCAGCAGATTACATGGTCACTCGAGGATAAGGGGAACACTAGAATTAACCCCTTCAACCACTGAGCTTCCTCTTCCGCTTTGGAAAACAATCTCCTTGCAGACTGATAATAGAAGAGCAGTGAAAAAAAAAAAAAGCAACAGGATGAAAAGGTCTCATGTGTGTTCATGAACTTTAGTGACACTTTTATTTCCAAGAAAGAAGAAAGGGCAGACAATTAGTTACTATTATGCAATTTCCTGATACTCTTTTATTATGCTAATAAATATATCCCTTCTGACAAACTAGATAGTATATTAGAACCTGTGATAAAAGCTCTTAAATGTGGATTTCCTTTTCCTTAGAGAAACAGATTGCACATTTATTGTTCCCGTTATTGTTCCTTTGAGCAAAATGTGAGTTTATATTAGAAAGGAATTCCAAAGGGAAGTTTACTTTTCACTAGGACTGTTTAATATAAAACACACATATACACACATCCTTACACAGGCCCTACTTTGTGTCACTATTTATGGTGCAAGATACTTTATGTGTGTTATGTCAGTATACTGCCACACTAATTTATAAGGTCATTATATATTATATAATATATAATATATATAATAATATACAATATATAATATATATATATAAGGTCATTATCTCATTATCTAGATTAGAAAACAAAGACATAGTTATATTTTGATGTTCAACACACTTGACTATTCAAAACTACAATATGCATTTAAAATGTTTTCAAATAAAGAAAATAAAAATAACACTCCCACAAAGTTTAGCATGATTTAAAACTTCCCAAGCTCTTGGCTGTCCCATGCCTCATTAAATGTTTGAAGGAAAAAAAGCTAAGATTACATCTGTTTTGCATATGACCAAATTAAGAGGTTCAGTGACTTGCTAAGGTTATAGAGTCAAATAGTAGATCTGGAACTAGAAACACTCTTGTTGATACCCTGTGAAAAAGGAACAGGAAAGTCACTTTATGGTAAATGTTTATTATAATTTATACATGTACACATTAAATATTTACTTCCTTTTCTTTTTTATTTAAGATAACACATGTTTGTTGTAAAAAATGTAATAATAACAGGGCAATGCGATTAACAAAGAATGATTTCCTTAGCCAAAGGTAATTATTATTATTATCCTTTTGGAGATAATTGTTTCAGATTAATATAACATAATATAATAAATATAATATAACAAAACTAATTCTTTCAGATTAATATAAGTAGCTTAATGTAATATAAGTGGTATAAAATGATACAGATATTATGTTATGATATAAATGCTAAAGTATAATATATTGTAATATACTGTTATATAGAACTAGATCTGAACCTTGACCTTATCTATTAATGGCTATGTGGCAAAATTATTTACTTCCTGAATTTAACTTTACTCATATATAAATGAAAATGATAATAAAATGTACCTTGGGGTGTGAATTAATTGTTATGGTATATGTAAAGCACTTAGCAGAGTACCTAGCTCTGAATAAATATTTAATAAATGTTAGTAATTATTCTTTGTCTTATTATTTACATGCATATATGTTAAACATATCCATGAAATTTTTATAAACTCACAGAATCAGCAAGATGGCAGAGGAGTGAATGGCAGTCATACTCACCTCCACCTAGGACGAATCTGAAATTACAACTAAATTGTGGAGAAATCACCCAGAACAATCAACTGAACAAAAGGAAGGGAGAAGACTTATAACCTCAGACAGCCAGAAGAATCAGCTTCAGCACAACCTGACTTGTAAGGAGTGCGGTGGAGATTCAAGAAGGCTGGTTGGGTACCCTCTGGCAGCAGTACCAGAGGGATATTTAAGTGGCCAATTGGATCCTCCTGATGAGAGTGGGGACTAAGCCATAAGCAGGGATCCCTAGCCTACAGAACCGGACATGGATACATGAAGAAAAAACAGTGGTAAATATTAGAGGCTACTGAGACAAAATCCACCACTGTCTTCTCCATGATTTGCGATATTTTCTGTACTACATAACTTTTCAACATTCATTTCTTGCCCAGCAAGTTTGTACATATTAAGTCACTAGATTTTATACTATAGTTTATTTCTCTCCTTTCTTATAACAGTCTTAATCTCTTTATAGTTTATTAATACTGGTTCATTTGCTGTTGATAGTGGGAATTCAGGGGGATGTTATTTTTGCAGATGTGGGTTTGTTTCCTGGGCTTTGTGGTTTTGTTCCAGCAGCACCTGCACAACAACACACAAGACGGGGTGGGCAAAGTGACCCTCAGTCAGCCACCTAGATGGAAGTACCCACTAAAGAATGACCAAACATCAAAACCCAATTATTTCCAGAGAACCAACACAAATGCCATAAAAGACACTCCAAGAGCATCAGGTTGAAGAAATCGAGGGCACTGCTTCACTGAATCTCACAAGTCTCCTACCATAGAAGTTCTTATCACAAAAGTCAAGAGTCAAAACAGATCAATTTAAGAAACAGAAGCAAAAAAGGAGAGTCTCAAAAATAATGGGAAGACAAAGAAACAACCCCCAATTGAAAGGAAAGGAGGAATCCTCAGAAAGAGTGGTAAAGGAAATGGAGGCAACTAAACTATCAGATATTGAGTACAATGGTAAATTATAACAATGGTTATAAAGAAGCTCAATGAGCTCAGTGAGAATTACTAAAAACTACAGGGAAACAATGAGGAAATTACTACAAACTATATCAGCATGAAAAAAGACATAGAAACTATCAACAAGAGCCAAAAGGAAATGAAGAATACAATTTTTGAACTGAAAAACACAGTAGAAAAAATCAAAAGCAGACTAGATGAAGCAGAGGACTGAATCAGCGAGCTGGAGGACAAGGCAGAAAAAGCTCCCAGAAAGAGCAAGGAAAGGAAAAAAGACTCAAAAAGACTGAAGAGGGGTTAAGAGAAATGCAGGACAACATGAAACATAATAATACCCATATAACAGGAATATCAGAAGGAGAAGAAAAGGAGTAAGGGGTAGAAAACCTATTTGAGAAAGTAATGATGGACAACTTCCCTAATTTGAGGAGAGAAAAAGTCACACAAATCCAGGAAGCACGGAGGGTCCCAATCAAGAAGAAACCAAAGAGGCCCACTCCAAGACACATCATAATTAAAATGGCATATATCAATGACAAAGAGGGAATATTAAAGGCAGCAGGGGAGAAACAGGATATAACATACAAAGGAGCCCCCAATAAGGCTAGCAGTTGACTTCTCAACAGAAACACTACAAGCCAGAAGGGAATGGCAAGAAATATTCCAAGTAATGAAAAGCAAATGCCTGCAACCAAGACTACTCTATCCAGCAAGGTTCTCAATTAAAATGGAAGGCAAAATAAGGAGCTTCCCAGACAAAAGAAGCCTAAACGAATACACCTCCACCAAACAAGCATTGCAAGATATGCTAAAAGGGCTGCTTTGAGAAGATGAAGGAAAACAGTGAGATAGAGAGAGAGAGGAACACAGGTACAAAGGGAAAAAATGAATAAGTACCTACCAATAATAACCTTAAATGTAAATGGATTAAATGCTCCAATCAAAAGACATAGACTAGCTAAATGGATAAGAAAACATAACCAGCACATTTGCTGCTTACAAACCTACCTCAGAACAAAAGACCTACACAAACTGAAAGTAAAGGATTGGAAAAAATCATTCCAAGCAAATGGACAGGGGAAAAAAAGCTGGAGTAGCAATACTTATGCCAGATGAAATAGACTTCAAAACAAAGGCCATAAAAATAGACATGGAAGGACACTTCATAATACTCAAAGGAAGGATCCATCAGGAAGACATAAACATTGCACCTAACATAGGAGCACCCAAATATATAAGGAAAATCCTGGAGGACTTCAAGAAAGATATAGACAGCAACACACTTATAGTTGGAGATTTTAATATCCTACTGTCAACAGTGGATAGATCTTCCAAACAAAACATCAACAAGGATATTTTGGAACTGAATGACACGTTAGATCAAATGGACTTAACTGATACATATATAGAACATTTCATCCCAAAGAAGAAAATACACATTCTTTTCAAATACACATGGAACATTTTCAAAGACAGATCATGTGATAGGACAACAAACAAGCCTCAACAAATTCAAGAAAACTGAAATCATATTAAGCATTTTCTTAGACCATTAGGACTTAAAACTAGAAACCAACCTCAAGGAAATAACTCAAAAACATTCAAACTCATGGAGACTGATTAGCATACTATTAAACAATGAATGGGTCAATAATGAGATCAAGCAAGAGATCAAAAACTTTCTGGAAACAAATGAAAATGAACACACAACTGTCCAAAACCTATAGGACACAGTGAAGGCAGTCCCGAGAGGTAAGTTCATAGAGATACAGGCTTACCTACAAAAGATAGGAACATTTCAAATAAACAGCCTAACCCTGCATCAACAATAACTGGAGGAACAACAACAAACAAAGCCCAGAGGGAGAAGGAGGAAGGAAGTAATCAACATCGGAGCAGAACTGAATGATGTATAGACTAAAAGAACAATTCGAAGGATCAATAAACCCAGGAGCTGATTCTTTGAAAAGGTAAACAAAATTGACAAGCCTTTAAGCAGACTCATCAAGAAAAAAATGGAGAGAACCCAGATAAATAAAATCAGAAATGAAAGAGGAGAAATTACAACTGATATCACAAAAATACAAAGGATTGTAAGAAATTACTATGAAAAACTATATGTGAAGAAATATGAAAAAACACCTGGGTGAAATGGACATATTTCTAGAAAAATATAATCTTCCAAAACTGAATGAAGAAGAAGTAGAAAGCCTAAACAGACTGATAACATATGGTGAAACTGAAACAGTAATAAAAAAAAACTTCAGGCACACAAAAGCCCTGATCCTGATGGTTTCACAAGAGAATTTTGCAAAACCTTTAAGGAAGAGCTAACCCCTGTCCTTCTTAGACTATTCCAAAAAATCCAAGAACAGGGAAGACTCTCAAACTCTTTTTATGAGGACAGCCCCATCCTATTCCCAAAACCAGATGAAGACACAATAAAGAAAGAAAACTCCAGGCCAATATCTCTGATGAACTATGATGCTAAAATCCTCATCAAAATAGTGGCAAACTGCATCCAACAATACATTAAAAGGATCATACACCATGATCAAGTGGGATTCCCAGGGATGTAAGGTTGGCACACTATTTGCAAATCAATAAATGTGGTACATCACATAAACAGAAGGAAAGACAAAAAATGACATGATGATATTGATTGATTTGGGAAAAGCATTTGATAAGGTATAGCACCCATTTATGATAAAAAACACTGAGCAAAGTGGGAGTAGAGTGGGCATACCTCAACATAATAAAGGGCATATATGAAAAACCTACAGCCAACATCATACACAATGGGCAAAAACTAAAATGTTTCTCACTAAGATCTGAAACAAAATAAGGATGTCTGCTTTCAGCACTTCTATTTTATATAGTATTGGAAGTCCTAGCCACCACCATCAGACAAGAAAAAGAAATAAAAGACATCCAAATTGGAAAAGAGGAAATAAAACTGTCAATGTTTGCAGATGAAATGATAGTGTACATAGAAAGCTGTATAGAGTCCAGCAAAAAAACTATTTGACCTAATAATGAATTTGGCTAAACAGCAGGATACAAAGTTAACAGTCAAAAAATTGAAAGCATTTTTCTACACCAACAATTAAATATCAGAATCAGAAATCAGGAAAAAGATCTCATTTGTAATAGCAACAAGAAAAATAAAATACCTAGGAATAAACCTAACCAAGGAGGGAAAAGACCTATACTCAGAAAACTACAGAGTCCTGAAGAAAGAAATTAAGGAAAAGTCAAATAAATGGAAGAGCATACTGTGTTCATGGATTGGAAGAATTAACATCATCAAAATGTCCATACTACCCAAAGTAATTTATAGATTCAATGCAATCCCTATTAAAATACCAATGGTATATTTCACAGATATAGAACATTTCAAAAATTTATATGGAATCATAAACAACCCTGAAGAGCCACAGCAATTTTGAGAAAGAACAAAGTAGGAGGGATCACAATACTTCACATCAAACTATATTATAAGGCCACTGTAATCAAAACAGCCTGGTACTGGCATAAGAACAGACACATAGATCAATGGAACAGAATAGAGAGCCCAGAAATAAACCCATGTCTCTATGGTCAATTAATATTTGACAAAGAGGGAAGACATATTAAATGCAGTAAAAATAACCTCTTCAACAAATGGTGCTGGGACATCTGGACAGTTACATGCAAAAACATGAAATTCAACCACCAACTTATACCACACACAAAAATAAACTCAAGATGGATAAAAGGCTTAAATATAAGTTGTGACACCATAAAAGTCCTAGAGGAGAACATAGGCAGGAAAATCTCAGATATTCCACTCAGCAATATTTTCACCGATATGTCCCCTAGAGCAAGGGACATAAAGGAAAGAATAAACAAATGGGACTTCATCAAAATGAGAAGCTTCTGCATGGCTAAAGAAAACATCAGCAAAATGAAAAGGAAACCAACCATATGGGAAAATATATTTGTCAAAGATACCTTAGACAAGTGTTTGCTGTCCAAAGTATATAAAGAACTCACATGACTCCACTCCAGGAAGACAAACAATCCAATTAAAAAATGGGCAAAGGACCTGAACAGACAATTCTCCAAGGAGGACATACACAGGGCCCACAGACATGAAAGGATGCTCAGCATCACTAGTCATCAGAGAGATGCCAATGAAAACCACATGAGATACCACTTCACACCAGTCTGGAATGGCCACCATAAGCAAATCAACAAACAACAAGTGCTGGCGAGGTTGTGGAGAAAAGGGAACCCTAGTGCACTGTTGGTGGGAATGCAGACTGGTGCAGCCACTGTGCAAAACAGTTTGGAATTTCCTCAAAAAACTAAAAATGGAACTGCCTTTTGACCCAGCAATTCCACTGCTGGGATTATACCCTAAGAATCCTGAAACACAAATTCAAAAGAACCTTTGTACCCCTATGTTCATAGCAGCATTATTTATAATAGCCAAGTGTTGGAAGTAACCTAAATGCCCAGCACTACATGAGTGGATCAAAACACTGTGGTACATTCACACGATGGAATACTACGCAGCAGAAAGAAAGAAAGAAAGCTCCTGCCCTTCGCAACAGCATGGATGGAACTGGAGAGTATTATTCTACATGAAATAAGCCAAGTGGTAAAAGACAGATACCATATGATCTCACCTATAGTGGAACCTAATCAACAAAACAAACAAGCAAGTAAAATATAATGAACAATGCTGAAATAAAGAACAAACTGACAGTAACCAGAGGGGAGGGTAAAGACAGATAATGTGGGAAAAGTAGGGGAAGGGTTGTCAAGGAACATGTATAATGGACCCATGGACAAAGCCAAATGTGGGAAGGGTTTGGGGTGGGAGGTGGTGGTGGGTGGGGCAGGGGAAAGTGGTGGCAGGAAAACAGAGACAACTGTACAAGAACTACAATAAAAAATAAAAATAAAAATAAATTTTTATAAACACAAAATGATTTTGCTGAATTCTCCTCCCCCCATGCATACACAATAATAAGCTATGGACATTTTACTATATCGATATATAGCCATAATTAACTTTTTAAAAAATATTTATTTAAAAATTATTTTTATTCTTTTATTGTTGTTAAAGTACCTATAATTATCTTTTTAATGGCTTCTTACTGTCTAATGTGTGGATGTACCATATTATATGTAATACCTTCTGTATTGATAAAATTTGTTTCTAACAATAAATTATTATAAATAATTCTGAAATAAACGCCTTCATGAATATCTGCCTCTACGTGTTTAGCGATTTCATGAAAATAAATTATTATTAGTGGGATTAATTTATAAAAGAGAAACAATGGCAAAGGAGTTGGTTCATCTAGAAAATCATTCATTTCCAAATTAGCCAAATTGTAGAGAAAAAGAACAATTGATTCAACTGAATAACGGGCATCTCGGTATCAGTTGAGATGATTTAGTTGCAAAAAATAGAATATGTTAACTTTAACCAAGGGTAAAAAATATAAAATAATTTTCTAAGAATTAATATTATCAATACTTCCAATTTCTTTCATTGTTATATTGCCATAAGCAGCAGATCAACTCAGTTATCTCTCTCATAACTTTAAGATGAGTACAGCTATCCTGGTTATGATACCCAGAACCACTAGTCCAATGCAAGAAGAGATGCATTTTTGTATTTCCTTTGATCATCATAGAAAAAGATAGATGTTTAGCTAGCTAGCTAGAGTGAGACAAGGAGCAAGCCATGTGAGATAGAGAAGACCAAGAGCAGAGAGAGAGAGAGACAGAGAAAGAGAGAGAGAGAGAGAAAGGAGTTAAGAACTTGAGAGTTAAATTCTTAGACACTAACTCTTTCTACAATATTTTCTACAAAGAATCAGGAAGCAGTCTCTGATAAAGGCCAAGTATTTGAGAGTGAGCTCACTGTAAGTGACCATGTTCTAATGGAGAGCGTGGAATATGGTTAAGTATGCAATTTTTCTCTTGGAGGGAAGGTGTTGGAAATGGGATATAAAAAAATAAAAGATTACTATTGTGGTTAAGGTGTTATCTTCTAAATATCCCCCTATCTTAAAATTCTGAAGTCAATGTTCTAAGGCACCAAGTCACTAATTATTTAGGGTTGGGATTCCTTCCTCTGGGGAAGAGAAGAGAATACATCACAGCAGAACTCCCACACCGAAAGGCTGTCCTCCTCATAATGTTAATTAGTTTTCTTGTGCCTCCTGGGCCCAGATATATTGACAGTGCAGCTCTTAACAGAATTCTTTGAAATAAGCTCTAATCACGTTATTTAACTGCAGCGGAGAAATTTTAAAAAATGCCATTCTAATCCCCATCTCAAATTAAACTTACCCATGTTATTCAATAGCTCACTACATGTAATCAAATGAGCACCACATATCTCCATATA
The DNA here is from genome assembly GCA_004026545.1 of Mormoops blainvillei. NCBI lineage: Eukaryota > Metazoa > Chordata > Mammalia > Chiroptera > Mormoopidae > Mormoops > Mormoops blainvillei. The sequence goes on from PVJD01004664.1 coordinate 65,179, forward strand.
TAGTATAAGGAAGAAGGCTTCATATTTTCTGTCCTCGCAAATACAGAAGTCCGGAGAAGTTGAGTTGCAAATGTCTGTTTAGTCCACCTTCAATTTCTCACTGACTTCAGCTCACTCAGAAGGATCTCGTTCAGGTTACTGATATAGTCACCTTCGGCAGTGATAGACTAGACTGTTTACCACTTCTACTATGCAGTAATTTTCTAGAACTGTCATAACATGAACAATACCTATGACTTTATGACTGGTGCCTGAATGAGAAATTTATTTCCTCCTAGTTCTGGAGGCTAGAAATCCAAGACCAATGTGTTGACACGTTTTGTTTTTTCTGACCCCTCTCCTCTTGGTTTGCAGGTGGTCTTACTTTTGCTGTGTCATCACATAGTCTTTTCCCTGTGAGTGTGAATCCCTGGTGTCTTTGTTTGTCCATGTTTCCCTTCTTATGTGGACGCTAGTCAACCTGGATTAGGGCCCACCCACTGATTTCCTTTAACCTTAATTACCTCTTTAAATGCCCTGTCTCCAAATAGAGTCACGTTCTGAGGTACCAGGGGCTGGGACTTCAACATACGGTTTTGGGGGATACACCATTTCAGCCTATAACAGATGTATATAGCTTTTCCATTAAGTTCAAAAGTTTACAAATCTTAACAAACTAAGAATCTAAGCACTAACTCTTCTCACACAAGCAAACATGCCATTTCCCAATTTCTGTCTGTTGCTAAATATCCTTCAAGCATTTGTAATTGAAGTTTGAAAATTATTCAGTTCTAGGTTACTTCAGTTTGTCTTCTACCAAATGTAGATTTAAGATACTTTGCTCTTGGTTTTTGGTTTTTCTGACACAGTTATTTAATTTTTTTCTCAATATACCCCTGGAATAAGAGACATAAAGTCATAGGTATTCACCAAAGCATTAATTATTTAAGATTGTCAATTCTCTTTCCTGACAAGAACATATCTATTACAAAATCAACATTTAATCCAAGTTTATACTTGATTTATTAGGGCTCTGCCCTCCCCCCATTTTCATTAGTTTATCTCCTCTTCTTTATACTTTTCTTAAGGGTCTTAAAGCCATTTATAGATATATTATTTTGGTGCCATAGTCCTTTGTCTTCCCCAACTAAGATCCTTGTCATTGTAAAACTTTCCTAGGACTGTATAAAGGATCTATACTAAATACCTCTCAGATATTTACATATTTTTACCATATTTATATATCCCAGTCATTAAGAGGGAATTCCAAATTGGTCTTATTATTGACTAAATATCAGTAGATTTTAGATTATTTCAGATTTTCTCCATTGCTTTCTGAACCGAGGCTCTGTTTCTGAGGGAGTCATCAAGGTAGACCTTCTCATCTTCAATCTTCCAATCTCCCCCTTTCTAGGCCTCTGACTAACTGGCCCAGTCATTTGGCACTACCCATATGTCCACTTTTATTTGCATCCAAATTAGAGGGCCAGTGTACCATGTAAGTTCTGCCAAGTGGGAGGCCCACTCCTCACCACTGTCTTTCAGCACCACCACTGAGAGGGAGCAGAGTATAGCGGCAGTGCATGTTAGGCTTACACACACCTATCAGGCTGACTCATTCATGAATCCAGTCTGGTATTTTCCCGTCTCTGTTAGCTTGTGACTGCAAGGGGTGAGCTGATAGGGAGGCACTAGAGCAACATCAATGGGTGACAAAGGGATTTGGGTTACTTTCTTGTGCAGCTCACTTCTCATTCTGCTCATGCCTCATCCTTGATCTCCCACTCCCATCTCATAATGGATTTCTTCTGGGCATAACCATGTTTATGACTTGGCTTAAAGTAAATAGCTCTGGCTGTATAATCACTTGATGCTCTATGACCAGGTGTTGTATTTTCACCTGGGTCTAGGTAGATAAAATATTTTTGCTGTAGAACCCTAGAATTCTAAGTTGTGATTCTATTTTTGGGCCTCACTACTACCTCCACATTACACAGATAATTATAAAATAATACCATAGAACTACCCTAATGTATTCCCAAGTGGCAGGGTTGCTTGTATCATAGCATGGATCAACTGCCAGTTTGTTTCCTCCTCTGGGCCCCAAAAACTGGCAGTTTTCTTTGGTGCCCAGTAAATGTGTTGGGGCAATATTTTCAAGTGTGGAATGTGCTGCTCTAACACCCTGATAAGGCCTAACAGATCATGTGCTTTCTCCCTACTAGTGGGAATTGGGAGGTGTAATACTTTGTCTTTACTGTGGCGTGGATATCCTAGGAGATCCTAGACTACTGGACTCCTAAAAATTTTACAGACATGGCAGACCACTTTCTGGAACTCATGTTTCTCATCAAAACTTCCCATGTACATGCTACTTTTTGAACATATGGCTTGGTTAACATAATGTCTTCAATGTAGTGGACCAATACATCAATCTATAAAATATCTAGATAATTTTAATCCTTTTGAACTATATTTTAAAAGAGCGTGTAGTAAACTAAAAGCTAGAGGAGAAATATTGTTTTATATTTCTTGCCTTTCCCATATAAATGAGAACTATTTATGGTCCTTATTTTGATAGACATGGAAAAGAGTATATTTACCAAATCAATAGCAATATTCCAGTCACCTCAGGTTGTCTCCACATGGTTTAGCAAATTTATCTGGAATCATCACAGCCGCGATTGGGTCTAGTATTTGTTTGGGGTTGAGTAGACTAGTATAATTCTTCATAATCAATCTTATTTTTGTAGAGGCCTGACTGGTGAATTAAATGGACATATTATTGTAAGTTCTACCTCTGTATCCTTCTCCTGGGATGTGAGATTGTTTTTGATTTTAAATCTTGTTCAGTATTGGAGAACAGTTTTAAGGGACTCCACTTCATCTTGCCCACCATAATAGTTTTTGCTCCATAGGCCAAGGAACTGATGTGAAATTTCAAACAAACCATAAATTCATTCATTTAAAGAATACAGTCAGGTACCTTGAAAATGACCCCTGGACCATTGTGGTCATAATGAAGCCAGTGAGAGTCGGACTTCAGCCTAGACTCCATTTATTCCTTGGCCTCCATATTCCTCCATTCTATCAAAGTTGCTATGACGATACCTTGTATTTCCAAGTATTAATTTCAGCTCAGATCCTGTGTCCAATGGTCCTCAAAGTGGCTTGGTACTCCTTTCTCTAGTGTACGATATCTGAGTAAAGTCCACAGGATACTACAAACAGGGGCAGAATTGATTTACATACACCTGCCATTTTTATGCAGCTCCTTCCTCCCCATCAATCAATGGATTCTGAGAACTGGCTCATGTCTTCAAACTGGGCAAAGGATCATGACTTTATTGGAGCAGCTGCCTTCAGCTTCCTGCTTATCAACCATTGATTTATTCAGGGTATATAGATGGATCAATAACCTTTTTGACTGCCCATCTATCTTGCCTTTAGAAATGCAGTATTCTATTAAATATTTCCATAGCTCTCTGCAAGTGAAGCCCTTTTGATTTCTACTCTGACCTGCTGTTCAAAACAATACTTATACCCATCTTGCTTCCAACAGTTAAGTACCACCAAGTAGCTTTTGTTATTTTAAAATCCTAACATTTGCATTGTTGTTAGGAAAATAAGTCCATAATCACATCATGTTCTTCAACTCTTCCTTACAGAGACAATCTCATTGAGCTTTTTAAAAATTCCGGTGCTTCTTTTTATCAGATTATTCCTTATTGCTTTGGTAAATGTAGCACATTCATGGCCATATTGCAAAACAGTCACCCAGTGATATTTTGACCATTAATTAGTATATTCATTCTATCATGCCAAATTCTTTGAGAACATTGATTTCTTCTTTATTGTTGTAACAGTGTTTCTGGCATTTTTATCTCATTTAATGTAAGTCACTGGCCTTTCTGAATACGCTAGAAGTAACAAGACACTATTCATTAGTATCACCCAGTATGATACATAACAGTCCTTTCCAGGATGTTAAATTTTATACGTCAGTAGTGTTCCTATAATTGATTAAATATTACATATTTACATTTCTCTTCTTTTACCTTTATCCAGCATTCTGAGGATCCAGTCCCATGGTTATTCTGTGGGTTTCTGTTGCCATGTGGGCTGGGTCCTGCAGATTCTTCGGCATATAGCCACCTTCTCCTTTAGAAGGCTCAGTATTTCCCTGGCCTGATGATTCTCATGTGACCCTAGTTGTTAGTCTGATGACCAGAATGGGAAGTGAGAGTAGATCGTAAGAGGGAAAAAGAGAAGACATGTATTCTTGCAAGACAGGGGCCTCTGTATTATTTTTAAGCAAGTGGAGACTGGCCTTTCACAGGAGGATAAACTACTTCCACATCCCCAGAGGTTAAGGAGAATCTAAGGGTTAAAAATTTGCAGTCACATTATCTCAGACATCCCCATTTAAAGTCATAGGGCCTCACTCCCTCCCAATCTAAGACCAAACCTTAGCATAGCAAACAGGCCAAGATTGAGAATACAGTCTTTTCTGGAGTTCTACTACTCTTACGATTAAATCCTAAAACTGATCCTTTGCTTCTCCCCCCACCCCCCACCATCCACCCTTAGTTGCAGGAGAGAATCTTTATAAAAGCTACAAGGAACTGTTCTGACTTTCATACCCACCCTCGTATTAGTGATCAATTATTTCAAGCCCTTTAGTGATTACTTTTTTCAATGCATCAGTGATTCATTTTACACATATCTCTTATTTTCCTCAAAGTTCTCTACCAACTCTGATATACTTATCAGTACATTTCCATCCTCTAGTATCCATAGTTCACTACTAGTATACTTGCTAACATTGTATCATAAATATATACTAAGGGCAATTAGTGCTCTATCTAATACCAAGGATGGCATCTTCACTGCCGGTCAGCCAGTTAGTAATCTAGATCCAAAATCCCATTTAGAGTTTACTTCCTAGAACCACTTCTGGTACCAACTATTCGTGAATCTGGTCCTTGGAAAACAAACTCAGAGACTCTGATATGTGTGTGTGGACTGAGGAGGTGGTTATTGGGGCATTATCTAAGTGATACCATCTGCCAAGGATGCAGAGTGAAGACTGGGTAGAAGGAGAAGCTGAACTAATATGTAGTTGTAAAAGCAGCCTTGACTGATCATATGTAGAATACTGAAGCTGGGAAGGTTCTTTAGGGTCTTCCTGAATAAAGTCAAGAGGCTAGACGTTAGTTCCCATACCACAATGAATTATTGCTCAGGGTTTTTGAGAAGAGTGTAATCTTGGTCAAGGTAGCTTTCTTCTACTGTGGGTTACTCCTGGAGAGGAACTCAGCCATGAGCCACCAGCAAGTTATAGTTTCAGCAGTTAGGTAAATGAGGGCCCTGGTTCTGAGGATTAAGGTAGGTGGCCTAAAATAAGGTGCATTATATTTTTTGATGATAATAAAAAAGTTAAGAAAATGATAAGAACAAAATTCATTGATTTCCCATAAAGATGTTTAAGGATTGTCAGTTCTGTCTCAGAAAGGGTCAAGGCCCTATTAAACTTAATTGGGTGCACAGTACAAATTATGGCCTTGAGATCTGAGGTTATAGTTTGAAGTAAATAGTGTTACCAAAGAGCTCTAGGGCCAATTCAAGGAAGAAGATAAAAGAAAAATGACTGGGATATGATGATATTTCTGTTCATTAGAACAAGCATAAGTTTGTCAGATATATGTATTATGAGAGAAAATTGATGGGTAAATTACTTATAGTTACAGCTGATCAATATTATGAACAGTATGGTTTATCGAACATATTTACAAAACAGGGAGTATATCCTTCACATTCGAAAAATAAACAGGTTAAAATAGGTTAAGTTATTTAAACACGGTCAGTCACAAAACAAGTAAGAGCTAATATAAGGATTAATAACTTCATTTCAAACTCTGTGTGTATTTTTTTTTTTGTACTACACTCCTTTGTATAGAATAAAATCTCTTGCAGTTTGAACTTAAGGTAGCAATTATGAAAAACAAGGATAAAGGAGGCAGAAAATTTAATCTCAGACCAGAGGCACATGTCAGAATGAGTCATGGGTAGGGGCAAGTTTAAGCAGAGTGTATTTAATTTAATGGCCCAGTGTTCCACGTGTGGCTGCAGATGGTGAGAGGCTATTGGGATACAGAATTGTTAGCTTGGAGCTCTACGGAGAAACCTCTGGAAAATTTCTAAAATTGGAGACTTTTTTTCAAGTTCAAGTCCTTTATCACAAGATCTTTGGCAAATATTTCTGTTTATGAGCTAAAGTAAATTTAAACAGAAAACCTTACAATTTTCTTTGTGATTACACAGCAAGCAGCATTTTTGAGACTGTTTTCCTTGGGAATCTGGTTGGTAATTACTAGAACTCCAAAGCTAATTATGTTCTTATGCTAGTGGGACTATAGCTATGGATGAGAAGTCTTTTCCATTAACAGGCTCGATTTGTAGGCACTAGTAATTCCACTTTCACCTTAAACAGTTCTTCTTATTCCCACTCCTTAGGGATGGATGGAGGCAATAATTCAATTGCTTCCCTTTAGAACGAGAGATTTTTGTTTAAAAAAATGTTTAGTCAGAAGAGAAAACAATTTATTTCTTTAAGGAGCTTGCAACCAAACTGAATTTATGTCATTTGAGAGATTCTAGAAACACAGAGATGCTATATTTTAATTACAGACTGGTTTCCAAGAGGACTGAGACCTCTTTAACAAGTCAGAGCCAAAAAGATTATAAACATTATATTAAATAAATAATCATAGACTATACTGTTGTGAAGAGCTAATGTCCGACACCTCACATGAGCAGTGTGCTGTTTCTATAAATTCTTAAATGTGTAGTGAGGTTTGAGGTTTCAAATCTACAAGAATATAAATATACTTGGATGGGCAGTCTATCTAAAGCATCCCACATTGAAGCAAAGGGAGCTGTGTATTTTAACAATACCACATTCAGGTAAACAAAACAGCAAATTTGTTTAAATGCAATGTCACAAATAAATAAGCATTTATTTGAATGAATTATTAAACTGTTTTAGTTTTTATGAGTTGTTCTTTTCTCTTTTTTCTTTTAAATATTTTATTGTTAATGCTATTACAGTTTTCCCACTGATGATTAGAGTTGCTTTATGACCATTACAAATTTGGAAAGAGACTTAAAATATTGTTTAAAGCTTTTTAAAAAAAATCGTATTTATTATTTTTTAGACAGAGGGGAAGGGAGGGAGAAAGAGAGGGAGAGAATTAATGTGTGGTTGCCTCTCGCACGCCCGGTACTAGGGACCTGGCCTGGAACCCAGGCATGTGCCCTGACTGGGGAATCAAACTGGTGTCCCTTTGGTTCTCAGGCTGATGCTCAATCCACTGAGCCACACCAGCTGGGGCGAGACTGAAATATTTTTTTTAAATAATGATCAAAGGTCAGAGTTTTTGTTGTTGAATGAATGTAATAGACATTCTAAGCAGTCATCCTAATTCATTTCTATTTACTATACTGAATTGAATGAGCACCCTTAGAACATCAACAAAGTATTTCAATGGTAGCCTCCTTAATGTGACCCTGAAGCTACAAGTGTTGAGACTTTCAAATAATACAGTTTTATTATTTAAGCTTTATGAAACTCAATGAATTATAAAAGTGGAGTTAATGGATTTCTTTTAATCAGAATTGCATAGTTAACCCCATCTTTTAAATTACAGTTCTATATTAGTTCTGAAATTTAGTTCTGTGTTATTTCACAATGTTGAGTTGCTTTCCATGAACTCCTAGGCAAATTAGGAAAAATGCCTAGGAGTTGGTATTCACTGTTTTTTTTTTTCTTTTGACATCAGGTTTAATTTCAACATAAATATTACAGAAAATAACCGCACTAGTAGAAAAGCTAAGAGAATTATTTTTTCCTTTTTATTAAATTCATTGGGGTGACCTTGGTTAACAAAAGAATTATGATTTGTGAAATATCAACAATGACTAGAAAAACTTTTTTTAGGCTTCAAAGTAAGGTGCAGTACTTCTGCCTCCTAATGTGTGTATAAGACCAGAAATGAAGAAATGAAATTTCCAAACTAGAGAGATGTGATTATGATGGCCAATGAATTACTAATGAGATATATGGGGAATTTCCAGGATATAAACACTGAATTTGGGTTCTACCTCTGCTGAATTGATGATATCTATTGATCTGTATTCAAGTTTACTGATTCCATATTTTACCATCCATCATAAATCTCTTATTGAGTCATGCACTGAAATTTTCATTTCTGTTATTTCACTTTCTAGCTCTAAAATATCCTTAGTTTGGTTCTTAGTTTCCATTTCTCGATTGAGATTATATGTTTCTATACTCATTATTTATATATTTTCCTATGATTTGAACACATTGATAACATCTGCTTAGACGCTTTTGAGTACTTTATTAAACACTGTGCCTCCTTAAAATCTCTTTCTATTGATTAATTTTTTTTCTGAGTATGCATTACAATTCTATATTTCTTTGCCTGTGTAGTAACTTTTGGTTAAAATTGGACATTGTAGATATTACATTGCAGTACATCTGTATTCTCTCTCTCTCTCTTTTTTCCTGAGGGTTGTTTGTTTTATTTCTTAGAGTAAGTAATTACATTTTCTGGACTCAAACTTTAAAAACTATCTCCCTTACAGTGTGAATACCCTGATATCTTCAGTCAAATGTGTGTGTGTGTGTGTGTTTGTATGTGTGTGTGTGTGTGTGTGTGCGCGCGCGCGCGCGCGCACGCGAACCTGTCTCTTTGGGGATCCCCTTGATGTCTGTTTAATTTTGCAGTAAGCCAATATTTAAAAGAAGTCATTCTCAGACATCTCGAACCAGTTAGACTTCCATCCTCTCCTTATTAGGCTACGTTTTGGGTGAGAAATTTATAAAAAATCACAACAAATTCCACGTTCTGTTCATGCTTTCAATTTTTTCTTTTTTTCCTGAAGCTTTCTAGGTTCTCTCACATCTGCATGATTTTGAAGACAGACTGTGATGGGAAGGAGTGTGTACTGCTCCAATATTTTTATGGCTCTTTTTCCTTCCAAAATCTTCGACTTACATTTTTAGCTTTTCTGTCACCTACTCTTAACTGAGTCCACTACTTCTGGAAAGTAAAGCTGAAAGTTTTGTTTCCTAAGCTGGAATGGATGGGAAGGTCCCTAGTCAAGGAGATCATAAATGCTCCATTTTTGTTTTATGACTTGGTAACAATTGCTGAGAAATAAACACCTCAAAATTTTACCTGCTTTTAATTATTTTCCAGTACCTTTCAATAGTTGTTTACAGTTATTTTCTCTAGTTTTATACTTGCTTTCTGCAGAGAACAATCCCCCAAGCACCTCATGCTGCCATAACCAGAAATAGAGTCCAAGATATGTATTTGGCATCATCTCCCTACACTTAGATGAAATATTCTATAAAACCATAACTTTGATGTTCATTATTATATGATAAACAGTCCTATTATTGCTTTAAGATTTTAAACACACATTTAGGTAAGAAATTAGAATGTCTAATCCAAGATAGTAATAAAATATTTGCATCTAATTTATGTTAATTTTTCTCCCTTCCCCCCCCATCGCTATCCACCCCAGCTCAGTCCTGCTTCAGGTGGCATAAACGCATAGCTTTGTTGGTTTCTCTAGCATTAAAAGAAACCTTGTTCTCTAGCATCAGAGTTCATTTTAAATCTCTGAAAGAAGAATTGGGGAGGTGGAGGAAAACAGAAGAATTAAGAAAGAAAAAAGAAATGTCTTTCTTCAATCAGTGCAATTGTAAGTTGGTTCTGTGCTTTCTGGGCCTAGCAAAAGTTCAAAGATTCATTTAAAGTTCCTGTTACCAAAGACTGTTTGCCTGATCTCCTCGTATTATGGAAAATGTAGGGTTTCTTATCTAGCAGGCTATTTTTGCCCCGCTTCAGCTTTTGTTTATCTGAAAGTCCGCCCTATTTGGATACCATTGAGGTTTCCACTTTCGGTCCAAAGTCCTTCTGGATAGGATTTCAGTGAGCTCCAGGCCAGCCCCCTTCTTTTAGGAAAATACACCTAGTGCAAAGGAAAGATTTCCATATTCCATGCTCTAACACATTTTGGGAGCTCTGGCCTCTCCCAGTATAGACATATTTTCTGTGTTGCCACAAACTGCTTTAGTTTCTCAGGAATGAGTTAGGCACCAGTTTATGATTTCCATATGTCTAGGAAAGACTTAGGGAGCTTTTGTAGAGGTGCATTTGAAGCTCATTTCACTGCACTCTTACTGTGAAAAGAGTATGAAAGGGATAAAGATTCATGGTAGCAGCTCACAAGTTTCTTATCCTTTTTTATGCCCTTAATTGGGCTGGGGGGGTCTAAGAGTTGAGAAATTGATTAGTAATAGTTTCCTTTGTAAGTTATGCAAATGGAGATCTCGCTTTGAAATTTCACAAATACCTTATCTTGGAGTCTTTGTTAAAATATCAGTTTTAACATTTTATTTTGCATAATTTAGTATAGTTCAGTGATTTTTCCATTAAGGCCAGCTTACTTAGAATATTGAGCATTCTGCCTTAGAGGTAGTAAAATTCTTATACTAAATTTTGATCTTTTTTTCTTTTCCTTTAGTTTATTTCCACTCAACAGTACATTTTATGTAGGGCCTGATATAGATCTGATACAGATGTTACTTGATGTTATTTAACAGCTACTGGGGTCAGACAATCCACGGCTATCATTATGCTAAAGTTGAAGTTATTTCTATAAGCTCACGGATGCTTCCAGAATTGGTTTTTACCTCCTAGATGGGAACATATTGAAGAAACCGAGAACGGGCCTACTGGTCTGATTCAGCTCTTCCCATTCACCAAACCCCATTCACCAGCAGCACGGAAAGGGGTTTCTTTAACAAGCATTACACAGAGCACCTCTACCAAAATAAACATAAACTTTTTTTTGTAGTTAAATGTAGAAAATCAATTTTTTCTCACCCTTTTTTTCCTTTTATATGGCAAGTAAAGCTTACTGGCCTGGGAATAGCCTCTATCTGTCAACCTTTGGCCAGTAAAGAGGATTCAGAGAAAATAATACAGCCATCAGTCAGAAAAAGGGAAGTAGACAAAGGAAAATGATAAAGCTTTGGTCTCAGTCATGCATTCCCATGCAAGGTGCCCTGATTTGCCACAGTGGCAACAGTTGACTTCCCTGGCAGTTGATGGCTATACGACCAGTTTCTCCACACCTATAGTCTTCTTGAATAATTTGATCTTTTAAAATAAGCATGTATTATGTAGATGATAAACTATAAAAAAGGACATTGAATATGAGGATTGGAGTAGCAAAAAACTTAAAATTCAGAAGCAAATAAATTAAGATCCAGGCGATTAGGTGACATTGGATTTTTACGCTGCTTCTGGGGAGCAGAATAGTGTAATGTTTAAGAGTGGACACTCTGTATTATTATACCTTTTTCATTTCTTGCTTCAGCATTTGCTAGTATCATCTAGAGCACGAAGTCCCACTTTCCTCATCAATAAAATCATGAAATGATAGAAGCTACTTCATAAGCAACACAATATGGTTAAACGAATTGTAACCCTATAATACTTTCAAGCACATTTGAGTTCTCAGTAAATCTTGACTTTTATGAAAGTTATATATTTTTAAAATTTTCCAGTTAGACACCATAGAAATATCAAGAGACAATTAAGTTAGTAGATATTTTCAGTGACATATATTTGATCATAGTCATGGATCAATTCATTATCACAAATACCCAGACCAAAGGTTATTAAATTAGAGTCAGGGACAGCATGCAGGCTTTCGAGCTTGCTGGAAAGCTCTAGGTAGAGACTTTGTCCATGGACCTCTGGGCATGAATACGAATTTCTTTCACAAACATAAGGTAACCCTGTTTTATTGAATTTGGCTCAAGCAGGCCTCAGATAAATAAACATTTCCTACTCTTCTTTAATAATTGTGTAAGATCTGTGTTGTAACCGAATTTCACTTAGATCTGGCAAGACCCTATCTTGCCCTAACAGTATAATTGACAGCCATTTCCCACCGATTAAGTACTCTGGGCATCGGAGGCTGAAGGCACCACAATCTGCTCCTCCGCGTGCCCTCTCGATTTCGTTAGATTTTGTATCTTTAAGTAATTAAGTAATTACGTTAAAAATGTACACTAATTTTACTGTGCATGCATATGTTTGTGTGTGTACACATACGTGTGTGATCTTTCATCACTAACCCATCTGAAAAAATGCACATCGTTGTCTCCTAGCTATCCAAAAATAGAATTTATATCATTAAAACGTGTGAAATCACTGTACAACAACTCAGTTGGTAGTAATGTAATGCTCCCAGTGGTCTCTGTAAATCTGTAAATGTCCATCTCCAAATGTAAATGTTTATTCATATGAATACACAGTTATTAACGATTATAAATTTGTTCAAAACATTCAATTTTTCTGTTTTCCAGAAATTATTAGGTATCAATTTAAGTTTCTTTAGATTTTTTTACTCAAAATCTTTCGAAGCTTGCCATACAATTGGCAAACAACCATCTTCATCTGAGTTTCATTTAACGCCACAGGCAGTGCACAGAAGAAACAGGAAAAGTGGTCCTAAATGTACTTGAGCAAACCAGATCATTGGCAGAAAACACTCTAAAGCGGTGATTTTTAACCTTTTTCACCTCATGGCATATATAAACTAATAACTATAATTCTGTGGCACATGAAAAAATATATTTTTTTGCAGATTTGATTTTAAAAAAGTATAATTTTGATTCATTCACACCCAAAGGCAATTACCCTGTTTGCTGTTGTCATTTTCTAATATGACATCTAAGGGAAAAGAGGTCAGTGCCCCTGACTAAAGAGTCAGGTGTCGTATGCTTTAAAAACTCTTGCAGCTCACCGGTTGAAAATGGCTACTCCAAAGGAAAGTCAGATACCCAACTTAACAGGTATGTGAGAACTCAGAGAAAGTTAGTGAGTACACTTTTGTTGAAAATGAAACACAAACTCAGTATAGAATCTGTTAGTAAATATACTGCATACATATGGGAAGGAAGTTTTCCAGTTAGTAAATTTTACTCCTTTTGCACGTACAAGTCATCTGTGAATTTTTCAAGTTGTAAAAATTTATAAAGGAATTAAATTCATAAAAGAAAGGTATCCTGATATCACTGATGTCAATGAAACTAATATTTGCTCTAAGAATTGAAGTAAAAATGAATACTCATTGAAAAAATTCAGACATTACACATAATATGTACTGCACATTTAAATATATACAGGATGGGACAAAGAAGGTTTATAGTTGTGAGTATGGAACTAATACAATAATTAACAAACAATAACACAAGCATAAACTCTGTTTTGCATACTCAAAACTGTAAGCCTACTTTTGCCCCACCCTGTATGCGTGTGTGGTTATGTGTCTGTCTGTTGAGGTAGTCTCTAATGATAGCTTGGACTACGGCAAACATAAAAATATAACAATTAGTCTACTCTCTCTCTCCCTCCTTTCCTTTCTTCCTTTTCACTTTAGTGCTTTAAAGTCTTACCAAGATTATTTGCCCTAAAAAAGTCTCTCTGAGCATTAGAGTCCACACAAAGTATAATAGTCCAAAGATAAAAAGGATTTCAGAATTAGTGTTAAAATATTTTAGGCATGTTTCTATTATTTATTATCTGAATGATATAAAAATAATTACTTAACCTCCAGAAGCCTGTTTTTTAATCAAAAATAGGGATAAAATTACATGCTTATGTGTTTTTATGATAATTACATGAGAAATGTATGGAAACTCCATGGATCAATGCCTGGGGTACATAAGCAGTTTAATAACTTGCAATTTTTACTGCTGGTATTAGCCCTGAAAATAGCACTTTGGTACTAAATTATGTTTGTTGGTTTTTCTCTCATTTGATTCATAAAAGTTCTGTACATCTTTTCATTATTCCTAAGGATAAACATATTAATAGGCAAAGAGATCAATTTGGTTAAATAAGGTCAAATAATTTTGAATACTGAAGGAATCAGAGAAGTTATTTATTTAGTGTCTCTCATTTTCAGATGATATAGATTAATTTTAAATACCTTGCTCAAAATCACAAATTTATTTTAAAATTTCCCAAAACCAGATTACAGGTTTTCTGACCCTTGATCATTACTATTTCCACTATTATTCTTCAATTTATATCAGATATAAACTTAAAGAAAGATAGATACATATCTATATATTTTTTATTATAATTTAAGTTGCAAAATATTTCCTCTACAACTGTATCTACTTCAAAGAAATTAAAACATTTTAATTACATTTTTTATTTATTCTAAAAATTTGACACTATCTGCCTACTTCACACCCCAATTTTCTTTGGCCGTATCAAGGACAGGTGGGTCAGGTGATGCTACATGTGGTTCCTTTGCCATCATTCCTCATCTATCACCTTCTCATTCTCTGCAGTGAAGGAGGTTGATTTGAACGTGGGGGAGTGAGAAATTTGCCATCTGCTCAGTTTTCTTATCCAAGGAAAGGTAGAACCCTTCCTTTCCTCTTTCCTCTGGTTAGTTATCATTAATTTTATTCATTGTCTCTTTGAAGTATAAATATCTAACTCTGCATATATCAAGGAGTTAAAACAAACACTTTTAAAATATTCTCCCAGAAGTTCTGAGTGCATAACACTATAAAAATTTACTTATCTGATGTTAATTAATTCTGGGTTAATTTTTATAGGAAAAAATAAATAGATTTTAGAGTTTGAAACCTGTAGAAACCTCATTTGAAAATTGTTACATTTTGGAAGTTAACAGATATGAGTTACTATACGTATGGACTTTCTTGACTTATCTGAGTCTCCCTTATTTTGATCATGATAAGCGGTCATTGAATATAGTCTGACAAACTTACAGCCATGCAGCAATCATGCTTTCCACAGGAAATAAATGCAAAAAGTAAATAGATAAGAAATAATTAAAACCAAACATATAAAAACCTATAGGGCCAACAGGACACTAAGTTTTTCCTTTGACTTCTTTTTCTCCCATAACTCCAGAGACATAAGGTAATGACTGGCAAATATAGATATATATGACATATCTCTATGTATATATCTCAGAATGGATAATAGTTAATAGTAGCATGATCTACAGTTAGTGGAACAGTCCTGGATTCAAAACGTATCTCCATCCAAAAGTGAATGAATCTAAGTAAGCCTCCATAATGTACTGAGACTTAGTTTCTGGATCCGTAAACATGAATTAATAATATCTAATTCATAGAATTGGTACATGGATGAAATAGTTGATATATACTGCTAAACGCTTTCTAGAACATAAAATATTCTCAATAAAAATTAGGTTCTTTTATTTTTTTCAAACATATGGCACCTTATTTGTCTTCCTTATAATGTTACATTGCATATTCCCTCAAATTTCTCTAAAGCTTTTTTGTCTTTATTTGTAATATAAATTTATCACAGTCTTAATTTCTATACTAAGTATGTTTAAATTTGGGATAAAAACAAGCCACATTCCAGATATTCAATTGTCAGTTGGCATATAAATGTTAAATGTTTACTATCTTTATGAGTTATCAGGTTCCGAGCGATTTTGGAATTCTACTAAAGAAATAAGATATATGTACTCAAAAGATAATAAGGTAGGCCGTAAGTCTATAAGTGCACATTTTGTATCTTGCTTATTAATAGATTTACAGTGCCTGTTTCAGTTCAGCTTATACTAAGTGCTCAACAAATGCTTGACGAATGACTTATTGAAACTATGAATGAATGGAACAAGATGAGGGCGCTGGGGGTATAAATGTAGAGAAAGGAGTGATTATTTCCTGGAGAAATATCAGAAAAAATTTTATGATGAATCTGACTCCCGAAGTTATAAAGTTTAAGGAAGAGAAGTATAAGAACCAACAACTTCAACACACTAATTTTTTATGACATTAATACTAGTAGAATTTCAAATTAGAGAAAATTAGCAAGGATTGTATACTAAGTCATATATTCCTTGCCCAAATTACCTTTTGCCTCATTTGCTTTATCATTGTTAATAAGAATGAGCCAAGAGTTAGTTGAAAATATTGTGACCCTTCATATCACTTTAATTTATTTGCATCTCCTAAAAACAGGGTATTATCTACATAACCATAATGTTAGCAAAGTGAAGAAGTTAATATTGATACAATTGTTATCTAACCCATTGTCCATATTCCAACATCAACATTATTCCCAACAATGTTTTCTATTTTGTTCTTACTCCTGAACTCAGTGAAGAATCACACATTTTTTTTAGTTGTCATATTTCATTAGCTTTTTTTAATCTAGAAGGGGTGGGTAGGTTTTGTTTTTATGTCTAAAGCATTATTTTAGAAGTACAAGCCAGTCGAAGTCACCTAATTTGCATTTGTCTGATGGCTCCTTATGATAATATTTAGAGTATATATTATTTTTGGCAGGAATATCACAAAGGGCTATAGTGTCCTCACTCTAGGAGGCACATAATATTGGTTTGTCCTAATATCAGTGATGTTAAATCTGATAACATTTTTTACCCTATAGATTCACACTCATTTATTAATCATTATTTATTGTTTCCACTCCAAGAAATGTAAGCCTTTAAGGATGTTTATCTATTTAATTTTTTAATATGAACTCATGAATTCTTGTTTTATTGAAGAAGTTATAATTCATTACTATCCTTATATAAACTGATGTTCATTTTTTTTATGCACTTACAGCTGTTGCCACTTTTTCTCCCTCTTCCACCTCCACCCCATCTCACCCTCTCCCCTCCCTAAGTCAGTCTCCATATCATTGTCCATGTCCATGGGTTATTCATAAATGTTCTTCGGTTAATCCCTTCACCATCTTTCATGCAGACCCCCTTCTTCTTTGGACACCTTCATTCAGTTCTGTGTATTTATGTTTCTATTCTGTTTCTTAGTTTATTATGTTCATTAAATTCAACATATAAGTGAGATCATGTGGTACGTGTCTTTTACTGACTGGCTTATTTCACTTAGCATAATATTCTCTACGTCTACCCATGCTGATGCAAAAGATAAGAGTTTTGGTTTTTTTTCTACTGCGTAGCATTTCATTGTGTGTGTACCACAGCTTATTTATCCACTCATCTACTGATGGGTACTTAGGCTGTTTCCAGATCTCGACTATTTTTTAATTTTTTTTATATGTCCCCATCCTTTTTCTTATTGTATTTTTCCATTACAATTTATCCCCCTTATGCCCTCTTCCATCTCCGCCCTCACGCCCCTGCAATCATCACACTGTTGTCCATGTCCATGAGTTCTTACTCTTTATTTTCTTTTTCACTTCGTACCATTACACCCGCCCTCACCCCCCACCCCCAGAGCTCCCTTTCTTCCTGGTGCAATAAGATGTTCAAACAGAATCTTTTTTACTTTACCTGCTCCATCCAGCTCTGGGGTCAGGCCTTTATCTACTACTTAAGTATGCCAACCAATTTATTTTTAAATAATGAACAGAAGAGAAATGCATATGAAGGAGCTTTTAAATCTAAAATATCAAAATATCATATCTTTCATATTACAAGTGAGAATATTCTTAATCTTAATGTCAATTATATGTGAGCTAGTATCCAAAGTACAGAAAAGGAAACTCAGGACCCCAATTCAATTAGTGCTTTTGGCCTTTGCATCACTGTTGTCTTTATAATGTGAGAAAAAGAATCTCATTTTCTTTCATCTTTCAAGCACATTCCATTTTCTGCTTTTTCATTTCTCTCTGACCCCTACTCTAACTCCTGGATCATGGGAATAATAAACTTTACCAAAGATATAAAGCTTGTGTTTTCCTCCTTGTACAAATATCCAAGGGAAGAAATCTCTAAGTGTCTAGCTACCTACTTAGAATTTGTTTGCATTTTAGAGGTGAGGGAATAGAAAAATAATACACATGATTTAATGTACCAATAAATTATCTTCTCCCAGTTTCTTTTCCCATATCAGAAAATCATTTTTGTCTGCTGTCTTTATAACAACATATCCTCAAATATGTATGTGATTAGACACATCAATAGGGGTCGACTCTACGTATAATTGCTTTCCTGCTGCTCTATGTTCTTATGAAAGAAAGTAGTAAGTCACTTCATTCTAAGTATATGTGAATTTACAGTGTTCACCCTTTTCAAGACATGGTCTTACACATTGAAAGAAGGAAATACTTAACTCTAAAGAATGATACTGTAGCTATTTTGGAAGCTGTTGTTTGGACAAAGGATCAGGACCATTAGAAGGTGGAACACAAACTTTTTCTGAAAGAGTACTAAACCTAAATATATAGACCTATTTATGTTAATAAGGTCTGAGTCTCAATGACTACATGACATTTTTGAAATGGGAATATTTTAATTCAGACAACATAGGACAGGCAATAATACACTGCTGTACAATAAAGCCTGAAGGTGGAGGTTTGCAAATACAGATTCAACCCATCTGGAGTGTATTCCCAGAGCCATTGCTAAATAAGTAATAGGGGTTCTCATTTGGACAATCGTTGCTCGCAGGTAGTGAAATGAGTCTTCTCCTTTGCTCTGGGGGTTTAGAACCTAAAATTGTTGCAAAGCATGAAGCTCTTGTTCATGCCAAAACAGAGCTAGGAGTCAACATTTATTTGTAATTTCCTTAGGGATGATACAGGTTCAATTATCAGCAGGAAAGGTAGCTGTCTCTGGAAAAGCTAAGGATGACGACTTCTACATTTCCTCATTTAATATGCACCAAGAAGTGGACACTAATGATCAATGAGCATAGCTTTCACTTACTGAGTAATGAAGCAATTTGCTGTCAGATTGTTTCATCAGCCCCTATTAGTCACCGGGGATACAATGCAAAGGAGTTTAATTTTATTATTTTCATGGAACCAGGCTATTAGGATTGAGTAGGAAGCCACAGAATATGTATTTTCTGTAGATTCTTAAGGAAGAGTATTATAATTCTTTAGAAATGATGGGCTATGAAAGGCTTTGTAAGGAGGTTTACTTTTTATAACAGGAGACAATTCCAAATGGCAGTTTTGCATCTATGACTGGACTGTCAGAGAAAACCTTGCAAGACAATCTTTTCACACACAAAAAGAACATCTTACACCTATCCAACAATGCTTCAACTTCACCATTCAGTTCTCTTCCCATTCCGGGGTCAGCTCTACTTCATTCAAGCGAATCACCTGAGGGTCAGATAAATTTACTTTGGCAGACCCAAAATGGAGAAAATGTGGGTTCTGAGAGAAATTCTTTGAGCCTCTGTCAGTTTAGACATGAGCTTATCCTTGACTCAAATGAGAATGGAGCCCATGATCCCATTTCAATCTTAACATCAACTATTCTGTTATCATAAATTACATCCACGGCATTGGGATTTCCCTTAACTATCAGCAATACACATTAGCAACACACCAGAATCTTTCCTTAGAATTCAACCAGTGTTTTCTAACTTCTTCAGAGAGCTAACTGAGGCTATATAAGACAGAGTCATGATCTGATTCTGTTTGCTGGAGGTTTTCTTCATATCAAATTATACCATCAGAGTATTACAAAACTAAATCTTGTTGACTTTGATTCTCTGAAATGTCTTTGTTTGGTTATAATTTAATGTTAATATTATGCTATTGACTTTTAATAAGATAATATAAGAAAGTTCTATCATAATAATTTCTTCTATAATATTAACATTGAAAATATTAGGCATTATGTTTGCCATTGGTGTTGTTAAAGATATTCAAAATAAATTCCCATAAAATTCCCATTTTACATAAAATTGTCAAAATTATTTTTGATCAGGTGGAATTAATTAGAATTCTATAACTATCCAAATTCTCCATTTACCTTGAGTTTTAAGAAGCATGGGTGTAATTTAATATTTAATCACTTGAACTTTGATGTACTATTTTTTTTGCATTTCTTTATTTTCTATTCAATTTTGCTATTGTATGTTGCTTGTGACATTGTCTTTTATTAAAGGCAACCTGATAAATTTGGGGCATATGAGGAGGTGATATACATTTTACAAAAATACATTCATCAGTATAATAGTACCTTTCAAGGTACAGCTATCTTAATCTTTATTAACAAAAGACAAAAAATTCGAGTGTCTCTTTAAGCAATGTAAGCATGAGGGAGTAGGATGGGAGAGATTACTGAAAGCTCTCTCAGTCTATTTTTAGTTTCCCTACTTCCCTCCTTTTTATACGATAAATATTTACTAACCAGAAATATTGGTTCAGAAATAATGTCCAAGTTATTCTGTGCAATTTATTTCAAAGTTGTTTGTTAGCTCATATGGAAGGCTCATGTTGCTTATAATGTGGTACTCATGAATTCAGTTCTTGAATTTATGCATGCTTTATTCCAACAACTCAAAAAGCAGCTATATCTTTAACTAATTGTTAAGCAAACATACACAGGCTTTATGTTAAGTGGATATGAAAAAAATCAAGTATTTTATTATGCAAATGCAAAAAATATCAAAGATACAAATAAACATTCTTATAAAATGTAGCCTTTTAAAAATGTGTTATTGTTTAATTTTGTCCAGAACTAGGATATCATTCAGTAGCAAATTATAAACATAAGAGTAATGCAAAATATTTACCTCCAGGTGCTGGCAATTGTTGGCTGCATATATGCAAATCAAAACTCTTTTGGTATGTAAATTAACAGCCCCACTGTTACTATGTTAGCATTGTAAGATTCCCCTACATTTCTAAGAAGCATTCTACTTCCAGCCTCTTATCCTCCCTTTGGCATTACAATCCATTCATTTTACATACTTTTTTCCTTATAGCAGAGGATCAGCAACACAGAATATACAGAATGATTCTATTTGATGAAAAATATAATCTTGACCTTAGCGACCTAATTCTTATTAAAAGTTTCACTTTTAATTTTAAATACATTTATAAAAGACTGCTTCAAAAATTTAAGATCCACCTTATATTCTGGTTGTTTCTGGGATCAAATCAGGCTATCAGATAAGGATACACCTGGAACAGATTCCTCTTGAACATGGATAGAATTGTTTATACTAATTGTAACATTGGATTAGATGGAAGAGAACTATAAGGTACAAAGTGCGAAAACATTATTTTTTTTCTGTAGGAAAATTCATGAAGGAGCAACCTCTTATACTATGTGGTGACCTATTTGTAATGGTTCCAATCAGGGATCAGCAAACTATAATCAGAGGATCTAGCCCAACCCATTGCTTGTTTTTGTAAATAAAATTTTGTTGTAACACAGCCATACTCAATCATTTACTGTCTATGGCTGCTTTTACCCTACAGTGACAGAGCTGGGTAGTTGCTACAGAAATCACATGGCTTGCAAAGCATAAATTATTTACTATCTAGCACTTCACAGAAAAAAAGAATTTTGCTAACCTCTGTTAATGAGTAAAACTTTCAATGAGCAAGTCATTTAGACGAATTCTCTGAGCATTTTGAATTTAATCATGATAAGCTTTCCCTCTTTGCTTTGCTGGCTAAAAAGTTCTTAATCAAACTTGGTACCTACCACTAGTATAAGTGTCATTAAGCTAACTATTTTGTTTACTGATGTAATTCCATCTTCCTTTCACTGCCATATTTTTATTTTTTATTCCCCCATATTATTCAACTTCTAAAAATCTAGTTTTGCTACATCTATCTCTATAAAAATTGTCAGAGAATATCTACATTCTGCAAAGAACATTGTCTAATTTATTTACATTCAAACATCCACCCCCCTTTACAAAATCAAGCTTTTCTCATAATAAGTCTGGGTGGAACATTATCTTGTCACAAATATGATTTGGAATTTAAAGATAATATAGTTCCTAATATAATATAAAAATTCAGCTCTAAAACATTTTTTGTTAATAAAAGAGTGGTAGTTAGACATTCAAAATAAAGTATTCAAGGAGTTAGCACAAAAAAAAAAGGTAACAAAACCATTGTGAACAAATTCAAGCAGATGCAGGTTTTAATCTTGGCTGTGCCAGCTTTGAGACATGGGTAAGTGTTAAACCCTTTCTCATCTATAACATGGGGGGAACATAATAAAATTTTACATGCTTAAAGTGAGAATTAAGTGAGATAGAACTGAGGTATTTGTCTGTTTGTTTTTTTCGCTGATGCATCACCGGTGCTTAGCATGTGGTAGGTACTCCAGATAGACAGACAGATATACAGATAAGGACACCTGGTGGGTTCATAGCACATGCCATGTACTCAATAAAAATCAGCTACTGCTTTCTTTTTAGACATTATTATTCACACTAGGGGTCTTCAGTCTTATTTAGAAATAGTTAACAGTCACAGGAGAGAAGAACTAACCTACAGACAGAAACAGAAGAAATTCTGCTTATATCCAATGAACACATGGGCTACTATAAAGTCTGGCACAAAAAATCCAAAAAACATGTTTCTTATGAAGATCTTTTAAACTTAAATTCTTAATTCCTAGAGTGATGGTCCCATTTCTGTTAAAGGCTTGAATGTATACCTACAGTAGGAATACAGGACCGTGGGCAGGTGGGATGGGTCTGCTACTAGAAGATGAGTACAGCTCATTGACTGGTAGTAAAAGGGAGAAAAAATTATAAAAAAAGTCTTTGCATCATATTACTCATTGGTCTGTTGATGAATTCACTGATTTATGCTTTACGTAATAGTTTTATATTTGTTAATAAGACAGATAAGGTCTCAGTCCTCCAGGAGAACACTTAGAATCGGATGGCTGGATTTGTCCTATTTTACAGATCCCTAAATCTTTATCTTAATGAATGTCTTTTCTTCTTTGTTTTGTACTTCATGTTTCTGTCACCGCCGCCCCAAATTCATGTTGAAAACCTAAGTGCATGGGATGGTATTAGGAAGAGGGGCCTTTGGAAGGTCATTAAGTTTGAATGAGGTCATGAGGGTAGAACCTCCATAATGGAACTAGTGTCTGTATCAGAAGAGAGACTAGCGCTCGCTCTCCTTCTGCCTTGTGAGGACACAGCCAGAAGACAGCCATCTGCAAGCCAGGAAAAGGGCCCTCACAAAAATCTGACCATGCTGGCACCATCATCTTGGACTTCCCAGCCTCCAGCACTGTAAGAAACAAATTTGTGTTGTTTAAGCCAACTAGCCTGTGCTACTTTTGTTATAGCAGCCCAAATTAAGACATCCTTCAAAATAATCTATGATGCATATTTTAAACTTGATTTAATCTTCATAAAAATATTGAGATAGGGAGTACAGAAAGTTTAGTTTGCTTAGTACATGTCTTGCGGTGAGTACTCTTTGAGGTAAACTAAATAGCCCTGAGCTTTTAGACCACCCTCGCTTCTCAGAGTTGGCCAGTTTAGCTTCGTTAAAGGTGGATTATCTCTACTATAAAATAATCCTTTTCTTTTCACTATAGAGGATAACTGGCTTCTCATTCAATATTAAATGATTATTTGGGATTACATGACTGCAAGTGTCTGCAAGAGATGAGTCGACCAAAATATAGATTCTTTTTCTCCTCATTTTGAGAACATAGTAAAAAAAAAAGTTAAAAGAACAATTTTCTAATTTTTTTCCATAAAATGAGTGGAAAGTAATAGCAGGCTTAATAATAATTAATAGTCATAGAATTGCTATAATTAGGATCTTGCACACATTTAAAATATCAGGAAAGGGGAAAACATGTTTCTCCCAGGCCCTGAACCTGGCGGATACTTTATACCCCTTGGAGAGCAATGGTGTTTAAGTGTTTATTTGCTCTTTTAATATGATATTCAAGAATGCTTGAAATGCCACATCTAAACAGAAAGATATACAGTATTCTACGCCTTTAACCTTTATGGCGGAACCTTATCAGTCCTGGCAAGGCTATGCTTCATGTTTTAATCAGTTAAATCAATTCAGTATTAAAGTTGTGGGCTTTAAGCTTTTGTTGTTGTTTTAATCAATTGGTTCTATATAGTTTACAACTAAAATTAATTCACCATTCAGTTGGAATTTATTTCAATTCAATTTCTTGACCAAATTGCATTTTCACATTAAACTGCCTTCATATGGATCTCAGTTCAGTGTGATTATAATGATTAATAAGGCCCTGTAACTTCATAAATTACCCATAATTAGCCACAATGATTGGTAAGATAAATCCCATTATAAAATATTGGATTTAAGACATTGAAGATAGGGTGGGTGGATGAGGGGCTTTTATATATAGTTTTAATGATGTTTTGTGGAAATATCCATTAACCTAGAAGAATTATTACTTATTCACTTGTAAAGTTGTTTCACTCAACCTTACTGTTTTCTTTAAATGAATGAATGAATAAGTTAGTGACCAAAAATAGCAATTTCCAAGTGCCGCTTAGGGAAGCAAAATTGTAATCATAATCCTTTAAATAGACCATAATTTTCCACTAGGAAGAATATTTTTTTTCTACTCAATTTTGAGTGTATTTATAGAAGAAGAAGAGTAAAAAAAAATGTTCTATGTTCCGGTATAAATATCTATGAATATCATTCATATATACTGTAGGATTTTAAAACATGGAAGAAATTTTACTCTAGTACAATGAAATTAACTAGCATTTTAAAGCAAAATTGACTTTATGAATACATTACAAAATATGTATCATGGCCTTGGCTGGGTAACTCAGTTGGTTAGAGGGTTGTCTGCTATGCCAACATTGCAGGTTTGATCAGAGGGCACATGCAAGAATCAACCTATGAATGCATGAATAAGTGGAATGATAAATCATTGATTCTCTCTCTCTAAAAATAAATAAATAAATATGCATTATATCCTCAGGAGACATGCATCTCCTTCCTCCACCACTAAATAATCCACAAATAATTTCATTCAGTGTACTTTGGTAATGAAAATATGAGGAAGAAGGCAATGAATAATTATTTTATTTTCCAAGTTGCCTTTATATAGCCCATCTTTATTATGTTTGCTACCAAACTGTAGACATGCAAAATAGGTTTGATGGTTAATTTTGTGTGTCAACTTGACTGGGTTAAGGAATGCCCAGATAGCTGGCAAAACATTATTTTGGGGTATATCTATGCTGTTGTCTATGGACGAGATTAACATTAAATTGGCAGACCAAGTACAGTAGATCACCCTTACTAAAGCGCGTAAACTTCATCTAATCCACTGACAGCCTGCATAGGACAAAAAGGTGGAGGAAGGGCAAATTCTCTCTCCTTGCTTGAGCTGGGGCTTCCATCTTCTCCTATCCTTGGACATCAGTGGCTTCTGGTTCTCAGGCCTTTGGACTTAGGTTGGCACTTACACCATTGGTCCCCTGATTCTCTGGCCTTCAGGCTCAGACTAAATCACACCACCGACATTCCTAGATCCCTAGCTTGCAGAAGGCAAATAATGGGATTTCTCAGATTCTAGAGCCATGTGAAGAGATTCCTATCTTCTCTTAATATATACCTATATATCTATGCCTATGTCTATCTATCAATTATCTGTCTATCTATCATCTATCTATCTATCTATCATCTATCTATCTATCTATCTATCTATCTATCTATCTATCTATCTATCTATCTATCTACCTAAATTGATTCTGTTTCTCTGGGCAACCCTGGCCAATACAGTGGGGACATGACACACAGACATTTGGGCTAGGTTTTCACTTTCAAAAGCTTCAGGTGTGTGAACCAGACAGCACTACTCTACTGGAGCTCTTGAACCTCTTGTTTGACAAAAACATAGATGGTGCCAAGAAAAGCAATGTAGCAATTAGGATACTTTCAGTTGCACATAACAAAACAAACATTTTACACTTGCTTACTATATGAAAAGTGTTGGTTGACAAAATTAGGATAGTTTTAACTCTAATAAGCATTTTAACTTTAATTCCTTTGATGTGCTCTCATTCTGATCCATGCTGTATTAGGCTCCTAGAGTCTAATAAAAAGTTCGTTAAAATCAAATAATTTCATTCTCTCACAGTTTTGGTGGCCAGAAGTCTGAAATCAAGGTGTTATAAGGGCCATGTTCTCTTAAAGACTCCAGAATCCATTCCATGCCCTTCTCTTAGCTTCTGGCTTTCTCAGCAATCTTTGGTGTCCCAGTCTCTGTCTCCATTGTAATGTGGATTTCTCCTGGGGTGTCTGTCTCTGTGCCTCCTCTCCTCTTTAGATAAGGCCGCCAGTCATCTTTGTGTAGCACATTCAATATAAACCCATTGAGCATGCTGATCTCTGTTAAGTTCTTCAAATAACGGGTATTTTTCAAAAGATGTGGCTTACCAGAACATAATGGACTAGCTTGAGCAAAGTCTAACCACCTGACCAGGGATAGGATTCAGAACTCTATAGTGTCATCAACACAGGGTCTTAATCTTCTCTATTGTCATTACGATAATAATTTAAATGACAATTACTATTTATATATTAATTTTCAGAGCTCTGCATACATTATACTACTGACCTTCTAATATTTTATGTATTTTAGAACATTGCATTATTTTGACTATACTATCAATATAGTTTATAATAATATTATCATTTGTCCTCAAGGATATTATTTTTTTTAGCTTTTCTCAAAGCACTTTCATAGTTTTATCAATTTGATTTATAGTATAACATAAATCATGAGAAGGATTTTTATTTAGTTTTGGTCTATGGCCCAGCTATACCTGGTTCAGGAAACGTTGTCAGTCAGTCTAGTTGCTATAGGCTTTACACTTGGGTTTTTTATGTTGGCAACTTTTATTTTTTTCATTTTCCTTCAGTTTTCTAGAAGTATCAAGGAACTTTAAGCTATAAATTAAGTAATTAATATTTTGAGTGTTTCTGTCTTAAATGGAGAGGCAGGATATAAAACTCCTTTTGTGAGGAACCCTGATATTTCTCCTGGGTATGGTACTTCCGGATCCCCCTTGACCAATAAACATACACGCAGTGCTTTTTCCCTAACTTTGTCTTGAGTAGAATTGTAGAGATCTGTGTGCCAATGAAATAGACTATTGTTGTATCTCAGAGAGTACAATGTTGTACATAAAATATTAGAAAAAACAAAATTTAAAATAATAAAAACTTAGGCCAGACTCTATTTTTGCTTGGGTGTAAAAAAAATGGAATAAAAAAGAATATGTGAAGTTGTGTTTTAAAAAGTTATAGAAGAGCTAGAAAAGAGAACAAATATAAATCTAAGTCAACAAAGGCTTTGAGAAAGGAACAATGGACAGTGAGATAAAAGAAGAGAGGCTAAGACAGAGAATTCAAAAAGACCATTGCTTTGGTCAATCACAGTCTAGGTAAACTACCAGAATACCACTGTTCAACAGTTAAATGACTATTCTTAAAGATCATGGAGTTTGTGGACATAGAGAAAGATAAGATTAGGAGTCTTTTTCATGATGCCTACTGATATTAAGTCACAAACCCTAAATGTTTTGGCTTTACCATTGTAGTTTATTGCTTTGTCTTGCATATAGCAGTTAAAAATATTAAAAGTATGGAGCAAAGTCCTCAGTCTGATCATCAAAATTTATTTCTAGGTAGGTTGAAAAGCAAGTAGTGCAGTTGTGAGGTGTTTTTTTTAGAATGGTTAGCAAGGAATCTAATAGAGGGAAAAGAAGGGCACCAGTAAAGAGTAAATAAATAATGATGTAAACAAGGGAAGAAAAAGCTCCAAATCCCTGACGTATGGTGGGATCTCTAATATTCATTGAATGAAAGTAAGGTGATGTCAGGACAGAAGAGGGGTTACCATCAGAACAAAGAATTGGAGAGTTTGGGAAGCTATTTCAGGGAAGGAGGAAAATTCGAAAGAAGAGTGGCTGCTGAGTGAGAACTGTAAAATACTGGTAAGAAAGAAACAGAAATTCAATGTTACCTATTTCTCACGGTCTCATGTATTGTTCCCTCACCCTTGTCACCATCATTTTATTACTTTGGTTTCCTTGTTCATTTTGTACAGAATCTGAAAGCCTATGCTATAATTCTGATTTCTTTGTAAGGTAATAACTTTCTTACACAATATTTCTTTATGATGGTAGCTGAGAAGCTGTACGTATATCCAGAACCTACTTTATCTACCAATATTAGGGAGCATTTTTTCTTGCAAAGATGAAACAAATAGATCACATTTCTTATGTATATGTTAACTGATTTATGGGAAACAGAAAGTAATCTTAAGTAAGCTTACATGCTGGAATGTTAGCACAACATTTCCTACAATGCCAGAGACCATTTTACTTGCCAAATTAATTCAGTTGACTCTGTTATGAGTCCTACCACATGGATGATGAACAGGTGGATGTGCTATAAACAAAAGATAATGATAAATGGCAGTGCATCCAAAAGGAGGTGCAGAGATGTCAAATGAAATGTCACTGAAGGCAGTGCTAACTAGGCTGACGTAACAGCGTCATGGTCTGGTACATGAAGAGAACAATACAATGAGTGAAATCGATTTCTCACACCTCTGAGTCTCTTTCCTGTGACACAGAGTGGCTAAGAAAACACAACCAGAAGAGCAAGAATCATAGATTCAGAAGGACCCAGTTTGCAAAGGGAATAATTTCAAAAGATAAAAATCAATCCTATGACAGCAAAAATTTTAAAACAACCTAAAGGAATGATATTCATATAAATTAATATGAAATATTTTGCAGAATTTCAGTGTATAGAAAACAAAGTATGTTATATATTTATTCTAGTATTGTCAAAAGGTTAATGTTAGGTTAAAAACAAAGTTACACATTATTTAACTATAAATCTCATGTTGCTAAGTAAAGGAACATGAGATTTATTCATTTTTCCCCTACAGGTACCTGAATTTCCCTGAGTCCCACCAAGTCACACTTTATAAAGAGGCTCAATATAATAGGTAAATATAAATGTTACCTATTTTGAAATCACATTTTTTCTTCTAATTCTCACCTGAGGCTATGTTTATTGATTTTCAGAGAGAGAAGAAGTGAAAGAGAAAGAGAGAGAAACATCCACGTGAGAGAGAAACATCGATCGGCTGCCTCCTGCACGTGCCCCAATGAGGGGTCAAATCTGCAACCCAGGCATGTGCCCTGACCGGAAAACAAACTCATAACCCTTTGCTGTATGCGATGATATTCCAAACAACTGAGCCACTTGGCCAGGGCTGAAATCATACTTTTGGAAGAGAAATGTTTTAATTCTTTGGGGGCATTGTAGTATGTAGAAAGGAGATATATACAGGTTAGAGTAAAAGTAGGTTTATAGCTGCTTGTATGGAAAATAATACAATAATTAATAAATAATAATACAAGAATTTTGTATTCTCATAACTATAAACCTACTTTTGCCCCGCCCTATATTTATTTATCATTTAACAAATATTTACTGGGCTTTACTTTGGGAATAGAGCAAGATATAGGCAGACATGACCCCTGCCCTAATACAACTTACAGTCCCAGAGGGCAAAGAACGCTGATTTGAATTCCAGCCCAGCCTCTGAATTGTATAAATTTCAGCAAGTTACTAAAGCTTCTGGGCCTTATTTTTTGCTTTTGATATATAAACTAGAGCTAAGAGGACTTATCCTGTATGGTTGTTGTGAGGATCTAATAAAATAAAAGGTGTAATTCTTGGCTCCATATCTGTCAAATAGGAGACATTCTCGCATTGCTCTCCTTTCAAATGCAGTATCAGTAAATAATCTGACAGGGACAAAATCCCATGAGCACAAAGGAAACCAAAGAAAACCTTGACTCTTAATAACAATTGAGATGACAAGACACATTGTTGACAACTTTATTTTTTATCAGGGATTGATATTTTGAAAAGAGAGTCTGTTAAATTCTTCGCTCTAAGTAAACTTTTGAGGTGAAGAATGACTTTATTAATGCACAGAGTTGAGCCCAGCTATCGTAATGTCACACTCATGTGTCACAGGTGCCTACTTGCCGTGTCACAGTGTGAATTTTAAATTTCATCAAATCACGGGATTTAGGTACAGTAGTCCTACATACTTCTTCTGTTCTTAGTTTTGTTTGTTTTTTTCCAAAATAGTTCTCATTTGCAAGAATAATGGCTAAGACCATGTATGGGCTACATTCTTAGGAACCGAGGTGTTAAACATTCCCCACGGGAATAGTCTATGTATTCGACCTTTTATATAATGGCATAACATTGATGCCCAAGTCACATATTACTTATGTAAGTGCCTGCCAGGGAATAAGCTTTCCTACAGAAAGAGCTGTAGAAATTATCTTTGATCTGAATGGACGTATATCCCATTACCTTTTATTTTTTAATTCTGCTTCAATTCTATTTCAAGTATTATAATGTTAATATTTTAAATTGGCTATACCCAAGGTGAAAGTACAGACTGCAATGTGAAGACCAGTCAATTTAGATGTACGAGGTAAGGTCAGAAGCTTAAAATGAGAAAAAAAAAAGACACATTGCCTATATTTATCTTCCATCTGCTCAGAAACTGTTCAGATTGCCCACACTCTGATGCATCATTTACTTACAATAATGCGTTAATCACAATAATGAGCAATCAATTTTCACATGTTAAATGAACACTCAGAATAGGAAACCCTGTCATTTAGTAGGCCAGTTAATGAGAGCAAGGTGGAAAAATCGCTTGATTAGGCAGTTGACTTTTTTTAATACAAATGTTGGTGTCACCATGCATTTAGAGACTGCTAAACAATTGAGCTTCTTTATGCTGATTTTCAGCAAATTAAAGAGAACACGCAGCTTGGAGAGGGAACTTCACGTACAATTGCTTCAGTGAGAACTTGCTTTATGCATATTTGACGCTTCCTAGTATGTGCTGGACAAAAACGAATGGGTATGGTTGGTGGGGAGCACAGAATAAGAAACTGACAGCCTAATTGAATGGTTGAGCTAAAAAATGGCAACACACAATCTATCAGGTTGATTTCAATGGAAATATTCTCAGTTCTAAGAACGTAAATGTAGATATGTTCTCACATACTTATCTCTGTGTCCAAAATGAAAACATCTCTTTTATTGGGAGTGACTTAGTCACCTACTGTGGATGAGAAGTCTCTCCTCTCATCAGTTCTCTCATATAATGGATTTTGATTGCTTACAAAATATAACCAATTTTCTTGTCACATAAACAGTCCATGGTCCAGGGTAGAGGTTGGCAAACTATAGTCAAATTCAACCTGCCATGCTGTTTTTGCACAACCTATGAGCTAAGACTGGTTTCTACCTCTTTAAATGGTTAAAAGACATCAAAAGAAAAATAATTGTGATACATGACAATTATAAGAAATTCAAATTTCAGTGTCCATAAGTGGAGTTTAATGGTACCACAGCCACATGTAATCATTTACTTATAGCCTATAACCGCTTTTGTGCTACATCGACCGAGTACAAAGATGGTTTGACTGGAAAAGCTGAAAGTATTTACTGTCTGACTCTTCGATGAAGAACTTTGTCAACCATTAGGCTAGAAAGAGTGTAGAGTACAAGTACCATGGGACAGGAATGAAATGTAACACAGAAATCAAGCTCTAGTCCTTATTCTGCCAAGCAGGCGCAGTGGAGCAAAACAATTTCTCTGCATCTCTGCTTGAGTACTTACAATTTTGAGGTAATATTCATGTTCATCCTTCATGCTTAATCTGATTCTGCTCTACAAGGAATAGTCTTAGTTTTCCTAAGACTATTTATCCAAGACCTGGGATTCTCAATTTAACTCAAAATAAGACACTGAATTGTCTTTCTGTATTGTGTTTGGATATTTTGAATTCTGTATGGAGGTTCTTCTTTGTAACAAAAAAATTAAGGCTCTGTTGAAACCCATCATGCTACTTTGCTACTCACAACCCTCATAGGACATGTTTACTTAGGTCATTCATGTTAGAATATCTAACAGAAGACTCTATAAGCCCTCTCTCCTAGCATGCCCAACATATAATCTCACTGTGTTCAACATATTTATTATAATACTAATGAAGAGCATAATAGTATTATTAATACACAACAATGATTAATTAAATACCATTTTGTTCCAGGTCTGTTTAAAATACTTTGTATATATTAATACATTCACTCTTCATAACAATCCTGTGCTGTAAATCTTATTTTATCGCCTATTTTACTGATAAGGAAACAGAAGCAGAAAAGATTGCACAGGTTTTTGTAACTCTGTTGAGCCACCCCCCGACTCCATTTTCAAACTTCATGAAATTTAAGACCTCTGAAGCCAAACCTAAACAAAATTTGGGGGAATGTCACGATCACAGCGCTACAGTCTGGGGCTTGCCAACATACCTTAATTCCTTTACTTTAATGTTAAATTGGGATGTTGTGAATAAATCAAGATGTCCTTGAGTTCGTCTGTTAAAAAAAATTTACATTCTTGCTTTATAGGTGAAACCTTTCAAACTTCATAGCAACTAAATGCGTTAGTTCCTCGTGACATTGCAAAGGGAGAAAGTATCAGATGCACTCCTGTTCACAGAGTTTTGAATGGCTTAGTAACGAGCCTTCGTTAGCAATTCAACAGTCTCACACTGCTGATGTGAATAATTTGACACTCTTTCCATATTGGAGTGAAGTGGGACAATCTTGTGGAACATAGTTCTTTGCATAACGTTCCCTCCAAGATCAAATCCACATGGTTATGCAAATACTACCTATGATTAGAAGTTATAGGCAGTATGTATGCCTATTTAAAAGATTCAATTATTGGATTATTAATTTGTTGTTTTTTTTCTTCTTCCCTGACTGCGATATTCTTTTCAGCATCCCTCCCTCCTTTCAACTGCTACAGGGGAAATCTGCAACTCAGGGGTCAAACACAAAAAAAATACTCAGACATTCTGCCAGTTTTGAAAGTGATGGGACACAGAATGAACTGGAAACTCCCTGAGCCTGGGAAAGAGACCAAGGCAGTAGAAGCTGCCCTAATGGAAGTTCCCATTTTCCTATAAGAGCCTCAGGGGAGATGTGGCAGTAGCTCAGAGGAAAGTGACTTAACTGTAGGCAGACCCAAGTTCTCAAGCTCAGCAAAGATGTCTGTTCAGCAGCATGAAATAGGAGCAGCCCCCCTGTTGGATATCTAGGACCCTTCTTGGCTCAGACGATGAGGTGATTAGTGGTAACTGTGATGA
Organism: Mormoops blainvillei; assembly: GCA_004026545.1. Classification (NCBI taxonomy): domain Eukaryota; kingdom Metazoa; phylum Chordata; class Mammalia; order Chiroptera; family Mormoopidae; genus Mormoops; species Mormoops blainvillei. Next base: position 98,300 of record PVJD01004664.1, read on the forward strand.
CTGAAAACTAGGGCCCCTTTTTCCTTCTGTCATATACCACTTAGACCTCCTTTTGGGGGCAATGTTAAGAGAGAAACTAATCCTCTAGTTAATTCCAGAGAATTAACTTTCTTCTGTTCTAGCAGTAAAGAGGCTTATATTTGGATTTAAGTTGATTAAAAAAAAAATAAGGAAGTCTAACATTTCTTGCATACTTGAGACTGTGAGCTACAACTCATAGCCACTACATAAATACATGCATGCAAATGAATTTTTCTGAACATCCCCAAACATATACCTATGTATCATTTTCCCTCTGAGTCACATAAAACTGTACCTAAGTGGAAATGGAAAAAATTACCCAATAGACAAATATATAAACTCTTACTTTAATTTCTCAGCATGCTTCATGAAAAGTAGCATCTTGGTTCCATCTATAAAGAGCAACAGGACGTTGACTCAGTTCCTATTTTTCACATGTTTTTCTACAAATTTTAGACATTTCCCCTGAGGCTTTTCCCCTGCCCCATTGTTTTGGGAGATTTTTCCCCAGTGTGGATGAGGGTCTAGAGCATCTGGGTTCCTAATACATTTTCCCAACTGCCTCATAAGATACCCTCAAACAGCCATTTAATTTCCTCTTACTAAAGTACAGCCATCAGAAATACCCACCAAGACATCTTAGGTGCATTTGATACTTCCACTTAGTTATTATAAGTGAAGGATTTGAAATTCTTTAATGAAAACTTCTATTGCAGAGCAGTATGCTGTACTTTGATTAGGTACTATTATCCTGTCTTGTTCTGCTTTCAGAAGGACATGAAGAAATTAAGCTTTGTATTAAACAACATTCTTTGTGAGGTAAATAACTAAAAACTGAGGATAAAAGTAGAAATTACACATTCTATTTAGATGAGGTCAAATGGCCAACTCTATAAGAAGTAAAAGAATTTAACTCACCATAAGCCAATTTATTGCAAAGAGAGAAAAATGTTACTTCCTGTCTACTGTTTATGGAATTTCTTGAATAACATACTATATTTTAAGACGGGCTTAAATGTAGTATTTTATTTTCTCACCTCCACTTATTATTGAGGTTTTGTTTAGCCTACAAATTACTTTTATTTTGCTTCGGGCCTCTGAATGCTATGCAATAATAGATATGCAGAGATTAGAAATTGCTGTTATTTTTCCTTTCTCAGAACCCACTGATAATACAATAAAAGAATTTCAATTTTTACATAAACAGCCACTATCTGAGGTGGCATTTGGAAAGTGCATCGAATGGTATAATCTCATTTTAGAAAAGATATAGTTTAGTCATGATTCAGATAAAACATGGTATTTGAAGACCATTAATAAATCTTCAGTACTGTTTATAAACAGAAAGTTAGAATAAAGTAGTCTGAATTGCATACAATATGTTGATCTTACCAAAAAAAAAAAATTAATATGACTGATCACCGATTTCTTGTGAACCATAAAAGGAGACCTGTAAAAATAGGGAGAATCAGTAAGTTCCAGCAAGATGTGATGTGAGGGGTATTCAAAAAACCCTAATCTCTAAAAATATGCCCCAAGGACATTGCAACAATATTGAAAATACTATGCAAGCGACAGCATTTTTGGCTTTCTAGCCCTAGGGTATTTGTCCTTATTTTTTAAATTAAAATGTTCTTGGGCATGTGAAATAATATAATTATTAATCCAACTACTGAAGGTGGATTTTGTGGTTGTCTTCCTTGACAGCTGAAGCGATCGGATAAGAGATGCCTGCTGCCAGGTGAAAAGCTTTGCAAGGTAACCGAGGACTGGTGGGTGGCTGCAGGAGAAAAGACAAATCCCACCTGCTCTACGGTTCCTGGTAGGAGTTAATCTACCTTTAGGAGTGTATATATCCTACTTAATACTATTAATTTCTTCAAAGTGCTTATTTCTTTGGCAAATACCTTGAAGATATTGAGCTCTGTATACATTGAAACTTGGTGGTCTGGTGGTCAGTGTTTTCCCCCAACTCCTAACCTAATGATTATGTATTTACATTTAGTATTCCTCTTTCTTTATGAACCCAATTACAATCAATTCCTTAATAGGATATGTTTCATTACAAGAAGGTTTTGTTCTACTCATAGAGACAAGAGAGTACAGTGATAAAAAAAAAAATGGCTCTTTTGTTTTCTAGGCTGTGTGACCTTGGTAAGTTATCTATTCTTTTGTCTTGTCACTGAAAAGTGGAAAAAAAATTAAATGAGAATGGCACTACTACCTACCTAACATGGTTATTGGTAAGAATAGATTGTGTGTGTGTGTATCAATTAGGATATTATCTGATATACAGTCAGAGCTAAATATTGTTATTGTTTATTATTTGCTCAATGAATACTCACTAAGCACCTATTGTATGTCAGGTAGCATCCTTGGCACTAAAGACACAGCAGCAAAAATAAAAATAAAAAATAAGAAAACCAAAGACTATGCTTGTATAAAGCTTACACCTTGAATTATAAGACTTAAGTATTATCATTGGCCATTTTTCCTTAAAGCAAGAAAGAAGGCTTCTCCCCATGGTCAAACTGGCTAAAGAATACAAACGGGAGAGAAAGCTATAAAACTGTCTTTGCATTGGCATATTATTTTAGTCATTTTAATACATGTGTGACCAATATCTAGGACAAAACAGCTAAAAGTAAGAATAAGAGTTTGCCATAAACAAACTCTTGGGTCTAAACAAAAGTGTACATTGTTGCTGATTGCTTTTCAGATCATTTGTCAGTAGTTCTCACTGGGTCACTGACATCCCTTCCTTTTTCATCATGACAACAAATCTCCTTAAACCCTGACACAACACATATCATTTAGCATTGTTTTCAATAGACAGTCTAATGGGAGTTTATTCATTCTACTGAACCCAGAAGAGGCGTTTAATAATTATGTAATCCAAACACCAGTTAAGATCAAATAAGTTCAATAAAATTTTACTAATATTTCATAGAAAGGAATAACACTTTTTAAAATATTACAGTCTAACCCTATTGCTTAGTAATTACTTAAAGTTTTTTTGTTTTGTTTTTTAAATGGTTTTTCCCACATCTGTCTTCAGAATCAGAACATAACTTTGGATAACCTAATTATTCTTTCAGCTACTCCTTTTCAGCCAACAGATTGATTGATTTCTTTAACCTTCCTTACTAGATAGGTTAGGAGAACAAAACATAATTTTGAAAAGCCATCGAATTAGACATCTATTTGGCAAAACAAAATAAAAATTACCAAATTTTATCACTGAAAGTAACAACATGGGTCATCAAAGACAGTAGCCTTCAAGCTTTTTTTTTTTTTTTAAGTCAGCAGTTCTTTCTTGAAATAAAAATTTATGAAGAGGTCCAAAATATAAAACAGACAGAATGAGAGATGCTTTGGTTGAAATGAGGTCTCAACCTGGGAGCTTGACTCCTGGGGTGATGGCAGTGGAACTCACTGCAAGTCAAGAAGCCTTAGTTTAAGCTTCCCTGACCAAACTCAAGACCTTCATTTCATTTTGAAGAAATGTAGGTCTAGAGAGGTAAAGATATTTGTTTAAGGTCAGAGAGTGAATGCAAACAGGGCCAGCAAAAGGACCAAAGTCTGCAGATGGCTAGCCAGGCTTTCTTTGTATTAGAAAACAGTATTTTGCACTATAATTAAATCGAAGGTTAGGCCAGGTAATACACTATTGTTCCAATGGCAAGGTCACATTTTAAATAGTGCATGTGGGCTGGGAGATATTGTTACAACCTCTTCGGAAAATAAAATCTGCCACAATCCTTCTTCTGACCACAAGAGTTCACATTCCTCCAACATGGATCATCACATTATTGCATCAATTTAAGTCAATGAAACTGGTCAAAAACTCATCAAAACTAGTTTGCAAAGATACAGTTTTTAGGGTACTGTTCCTCTGGACCTGAACACTAGTCAGTCAAATAGATCAATTGTCTTAACCATTGCATCTAACAAGTAACAGTGAACAGACCTAGGGCAACTGCTGTAAATATTCATGTTTATATAGGACACTAAATGTGAGGCACGAAGCAAACCCAGATCCAGAGCAATTCAGATATAGAGGTTGGCAACATGCAGCGAGTTCCTTGATTAGGTCTCAGTCCAATTGTCCAGGAATTATTACGTACAGCTCTTGGTTTCATCTTCTTACTCTTGTGTTTGCCCTCTGTGAAATAGTTTATTTTCCACAGGAAATGGTTGTTTGTAGCTGAGTTGTCTTATCAGCTGGCTTCTTTCTTATAGAAAGAAGTAGTTCAAGGGTCTAAAGACCTTTGTAAAATTTTGTACTACCTATGCTTTTTTAGTCCATGATAACAGTGTTTTCTCACCTTGTTAAAAATTTGTGGGATCTTATTGGAGTTTAGCCTATTACACAAAGAGCACAACCTCCTCTCTACTTGGGGCATTTTATGAAATTGCTGTAGAACAATACCATTATGAGTCTTTGAAACCCAGTTTGAGATGCGTATCTTTGAGATCCTGAAAGAGGCTTTTGTCTAATTGAAAAAATGCCCTGACTTATATTTTTCTGAGCTCTTGATGGAATTCTCTGCAGTCTTATCTGTGGCTTCATTTTTGAACCGTTTTTTTTTTTCCAGGGAGCATTATAGATTTAACAACTACTCAGAGGTGGCTTACTAAATTAGCATCCTTTGACACCTAGAGAGATTAACATGGGGGACAGTTTTATTTCCAAACAACCAAGTCCTTACTCCTTTATATATAACTACTTTTTCTATAGCTTGCTTTTTTCTTATTTTTCTTCAGCTTTATTGCAGTATAATTAACAAATACAATTATGATACACATAAAATTGTTAAAAGATTCCTACAATCAAGTTATTAATGTACCCATCACCTGATATTCTTTCTGTGTGTCTGTGTACCCTTAGCAAATTCCAACTATATAATAAACTTTAATCACTATGTTATACATTATGTCCTCAGACCTTACTCATCCTATAACTGAAAAGTGTGCCTTCCTCCATTCCCCAGCCCTAGTCAACCACCATTCTACTTTGTTTACATGAGTTCTACTTTTTAAAAATGTATATTTAACACATAAGTGATACCATGTAGTACTTCTCTTTGTTGGCATATGGCTAATTTCATTTAAAATATTGACCTCATGGTCTATTTACGTTGTTGTGAATAGTAGGGTTGTTTTTCTTTTTGGCTGGGTGGGGGAGGCTGAATAGCATTCAATTGTGTGTGTATGTATATCACATCTTCCTTATTCATTCATCAATCAGTTGACATGTAGTTTGTTTCCATACTTTGGCTATTGTGAATAATGCTCCAGTGCTCAAGAGTGCAGATATCTCTGCACTATAATGTTTTTGTTTCCTTTGGAGATATACCCAGAAGTGGAATTGTTGGATCATATGGTATTCTATTTTTAACTTCTTGAGGAATCGTCATATTGTTTTTGATAGTGACTGTACCATTTTACTGTCCTGCCAAAACAGTGTAACTGTTCTCTTTTCTCCACATCCTCCCCACCACTTGTTATCTCTTGCATTTTTTACAATAGTCATCTTAACTAGTGTGCAGTAAAATCTCATTGTGGTTTTGATTTGTACTTTACTGATAATTTTGAGATTACTCACTATGTTTTCTTCTAAGAACTTCAGGTCTTCAAGTGTTTAATACATTTTGAGTTTATTTTTGTGTGTGATATAATAAAGGGATCTTCCTTTTTGAGTACACGGTTATCTGGTTTTCCCAACATCATTTATTGAAGAGAATATCCTTTCTCATTATACATTCTTGGCACTTTTGTCAAAAATCAACTCACTGTATAAGCATGAGTTTATTTCCAGGCTCTTGTTTTTGTTCAACTAATCTATGTCTGTTTTTATGTGAATACAATATGTTTTGATTACTGTAGCTTTGTAATGTTGTTTGAAATTAGGAAGCATGATACCTTTTGCTTTGTCCTTCTTTCCCAAGATAGCTTGGCTCTTCAGTGTCTTTTGTGGTTCCACATGAAATTTAGAATGTGTGTTTTTTTTATTTCTGTGAGAAATGCCATTGGAATTTTGATAGGGAGTGCATTGAATCTGTTTTCTCAGTTGCTTTGTATGTAGGAGTCTGTCAACTAAATTCTTCATTCTCTCAGAGGGAATTGATCTTTGCACAGCTGTATATTTGGCACATCCACGGGAGGAGGGAACTTCACAGCCTCCAAGTCTCCATCCTGGTGACAGCACTCCTCATAAACATATTTTTTGTTTTCTCATGTTTTTTTTATTGGCCGCTAGAAGAAGCTAACCATGTCATGCAACATTATACCTGGAAATCTTCTTAACTAAATGATAGAATTCATTCATTGGGTTTATTTTCTGTTTCCTATATTTTCACAGGTAATAGTGTTGCTCAATTTGCTGCTGTTACACAAGTGTTTATCCTCCATCATTCGGTTGCATTTTCTCCACTTTCCTTTGAGCTTCACAGACATTCTCCTCAGGGTTCTTTCGGTTTCTGCTAACAGTCTCAAGGATTTTCAGATTCTTCCCAAAGGTAAAGCCACACCTTTTATGTTTCATTACTGCAGCATTCCCCCATCCCAGATACAACAGATGCATAACAAAGCACCCCAAAGTTATTGAAGTATAACAACAACAATCATTTATGATTATTTTCCATGGTTTTGGGAACTGACTCTGCTTAGCTAGGCAGTTTTCCCTACAGGTCTCTCATGAGGTTGTACTCAGACACTGGCAGGGTCTGCAGTCATCTCCAAGGTTTTCTTACATATCTGTCAGGTGATGATAGCTGTTGCCAGGAATCTCAGCTGTATCTCCCCATGTGACCTATGCTTTCTTGCATCATAGTGACTGGATTTCAAAAGCAAGTTCCACAGAAAGAAGCAGGCATAAGTAAGGTTTACTGCCTTTTATGACCTAGCCTCATAAATCATATATCATTTCTACTATAACAACAGTCCACCTGGACCCAAGAGAAAAGAACATCAGCTGCGCTCTTAGATGGGGAAGCGGTGATGTCACAAAGAAGTCTGTGAGTGACAGGAGCAAGTGTTACACAGGTCTTTGGAAAATACAATCTGCCACAACAATTTACCACAAATTGTCAGCTGTAATCCATGACACAGCAATAAGAAAACACGAAAGATTAGAATAATTATATTATATTATTTTATATTTTGCCCGAGAGTGATACTTGAAAAAAACTACTATGTCAATGTTTTGGCATTTGAAAATAGATCCAACAAAATGTATGATAGTTGCCACTGTGAGAAAGTAAATATTTTACAATAAATAAGACAAGCATATTCAGTAGAACAAATAAATATTTCAAACTGTTTTGAAGAGATAAAATAGTCTGAATACAAAGCAAATAACTTCCTAAATTCTAAGATACAGTTATGTGATAAAACATAATCCCAGAAGAAGCTAAATTTTATGACTTTTAACCTCTTTGCTTAAGTGAACTTCCTCTTTTCTTTCCAGAGATTTTTATTGTTAGATAAAGTATATTGACATAAACTAAAAACTAATTACTTTAAATGTCACAGTTGCTTTTGGGCAGTCAATGTGCTTTCAAATAGGAATTGGAAAAATTTTCTCACCCTTTCTTATGGGAGAGGAAACTGGGGCTAGGTTAATGGGTTTTAAACTATTAGAACTTTTAAAGACTTTTGGCATCGCAAATCAGGAATTACTTAAGTCATAATTACATGAGGTTCAAGTAGATGGTCATCTTAGAGAATGCCTTTTCTTAGCTATCTCTCTTTATGAAGTTAAACTTACCATTTGTTAGTTCTAGCTGTATATCCCTCCCTTGCTGTTCTTTGCATTTAAGCCTTTAAAAAATTCCATAAAAAGAAAATATTTATTGTGTCTCTAATATGTGTTTGACATTCTGCAAGTCTCTTTCACACAGTATCATCTATTTTTCCCTGGAAGACTATTTTCATGGTCTCTCCTCTAGTATAAGTACTCTCATAACCATTGTGTCTTAGAGTGTGTTTGCTTGTTTAACTGTTGCTTGATTTTATTTGAAAATTATTTTTATAAAATACTTCAGGTAGGTAAAAGCATATAATGAACACTTGTGTACCTATCACCTAACTTAAATGAATCAAATTAAATTGAAGTCTTCTGTGTACCTTTCCTAACTCCGATCCATCTCATCCACAAAGTAATTATTGTAAATTTATCACTTGTTCACATAAAATTTTTTATGTGTATTTGCATATATTAAAATGTAAAAGATGTTATCATACGTTCTGCAACACTTTTCCCCTAAGATTACATTTTTACTTATATCTGTATTCATGCAGTAGGGGCATATTCATTTTTATTTTACTGCTCTTTAAGCTGTATACTATTCATCATATTTATCCATTCTTTTATGATATTTATAAGATTTTAAATTTTTTTCACCAATACAAACTGTGTGGCAATGAGTATTTAAAACATTATTGGCTTCAGTTATTCTCTCAAAACATAAACCACATTTTTAAAAAATTAACATTTACTTTCTTCATTTATAATGAATGTAAATACACTATTCATTACTAAACCACAGAGTGTTCTGTGAATAGTTTCCTTTTCTTTTTACTGCTTCTCTTTTCACTCATGTTATTGTGTGATGAAGAGATGTGAGACAGGGAAAGTCTGGGTTTTTTGGTCTTTAAATGGTCTCATTAAACAGGAAGAATGTATTTTATAATACAAATAGCACACTGGTAAATTTTTAACTTATTAAAGTGAAAAAAATCAGTGTCAAAGAGAAAGTAATGGAAAAGAGAGTCTCGAACAATATGCAGTATACATTATTTGTTCAAACATATTCAAATACGTTTGCATTGTCTCTGCTGAATACTAGAGACCCTCTACTTGACCTTAATTTTCCAATATAGAATACCCTTCCTATGCCCTATATCCTCCTCCAACTACCTTATTCCCTTTGCTTTACTTCTGTGGTAGGGGGAATAATGGATGTCAAATAGGTATATCTTCTGACCCCTGGAATCTATAAATGTTATTTCACATTGCAAAACGGCACTGGAAACGAAGACTTTGCAGAAGTGAATGAGTGTATGGATCCTGAGATAGGGAGATTACCCTGGAATATTCAGATGGGGTCAGTCTAATTATATGAGCCCTTAACATCAATCAGAGAAACCTTTCTGGCTGGGTTAGAGAGAAAGAGATACGATGATGAAAAAGGCAGAGACTGAGTCAATGCTATTGATTTTGAACAAACTCAACACTGCTTTCTCAGGTGGCTCTGAACCAAAGAATGTGGTAGAATCTAGAAGCTGGAAAAGGAAACAAATTCTCCTCTAGACTCTCCGGAAAGGAATACAGCACTTCCTACATCTTAATTTTAGCCTAGAGGCACCTGTAAAATAATACAAAACTGTAAAATAATAAATTTGGGTTAACTTATGCTGCTCAAGTTGTAATAATTTATTATAATGGCATAAAAAGCTAATATACCTTTATAATTAATTTTCTTGAAGGAGGCATCCCTTGTTGTTGTCAGCTTCAACTCACACTGAATTTGTCTTTGACCTACATCTTATTATGATTGTATCCTCATGACCCTATTCATTTGTTACCAAAGAAACCTTTAACTTCCTAAATCTAATTATTTCTCTGTTGTTAGCTTAACTGCCCCCTTAGCAAAATTTAATTCAGTTGATCACTTTTCCCCCTTACTGAAACACTGTATTATTTTGGATTTAGCAAAAAAACACCCACCTAATTTTCTTATTTTTATATTCTCCTTCATGGTTTCACTAATCCACTCCTGTGTCTATAGATGTAACATATATATTTTTCACCATCAGACATCAATAATCAATTATCTTTTTCACTCTTTCAAGCATATGGCTGAAACAAAATTCCTAATTTTTGTGCCAGACTTTCTCTTCCTACCAATTCAGTTGCTTAAGCCTACTCCCCAAAATAATCCTAGATTCCTTTCAATAATCCCTTACATTAAATCCTTTGGAAAATATTGTCTACTGTACCTCCAATCTGTCCACTTCTTTTTGTCATCTTTACCACTGACTTAATTCAGATCATCATCATCCCTTGCCTGAGACACTAGAGAGAACACCTGCCAGTTTGTAAACTCAATCAGAGTGTTATGTGCCACAGAATAAAAGGCACTGTCACTTTAAAAAGTATCTTCTTGCTATATGATAAAATATTTTACTTCAAGTTACTTCACCTACATGTTAATTACTATCTTTAAAATACAAGAAATATTCATGAGACCATACAATCTCACACAAAGATTCCCTAATTTGGAGAGAAATCTAAATTACTTCTCAGACTTACTGATATTCCTATAGATGTTGATAAAATGCCTCTTATATCTATGAATAGAAGTTTCTCCATTCAATATTTTTTCATTACAAAAAAATTAATAAAATGAACGCACTTATTGTCAATGAAATTTAATTATTTTTTAGCATATCATGAAATTTACTAGCTTTCCAACATCAGACAAGACCAAATAGTATATGAAAGTGCTGAAGAATTTGATTATAAATTGTTGAATGTAGAAAAAGGACATCCGAGAAAATAAGACTCAGTTATCACTTTGTCCTTACCTCATAAATCACTAATTGCAAAATGCAAGATTGAATCATAACAGGATCATGAAATTGTCATTTTTATAAATATATACTGAAGGCCTTTCACATAACAGTTTTAAATCCCAGACCCAGACCTCACAGACATGTAAACATCCCCATCCCATCCCAACCTGTATTTTCTACAACCATACAGACCTGGCGAATTTATTCCTTTTGTCACCCATCTCTTACTTCTCCCAAACCCAAGTGTGAAGTTACAAATTTGGCACTTGTTTGTTTAGTGACTATGACAGATGAGCTGTGAAGTGATAAATCAAATACAACTAAATTTCAAGATGACATAAAAAATGAGAACACCACATTTTGGTAAAGCTATGCTTTCTGAAATGAAAAGATCCGATGGTGGTATAAACTAGAAGAATTCTTCTGGAAAGCAATCTGATATTCAAGAGTATTACCCAAATTCCATAATTATTAATTACTAATTTTATATTGTCTGCACCCATCCATTTCTTTCTGTCATGGAATTAGCTTTAAATGAATTCCAAACATCATATGTGTTCACTGTAAAATTCAATACACTCTTTCTATGACATGCATCCTACTTTTAAAATATAACCACAATGCCATCATCTTACTCAGGAATCAAAATAAAATTTTTAATAGTCTCATACAAACAGAAGTGTTCATATTTCCCTGATTGGCTATAAATCATCTCTACCACGTCCTTCCTTTTCTGTCCTTTCCCTTCCTTTTAAAAATATGAATAGAAATCAGTTGATGTATCTCTAAAATATCTTTTAATCTATATCAATATTTGTTATCTCTTGGCTGTAAGATGTAGTAAATTGCTTCTGTGTTTATTTGCTCGCTTTTGCATTTACATAATGTCAAAATGATTTTTATTTTTAAAATGAATGCAAATATATTAAATGAAGACAAATTTCAATTTGGCTGAAACTTTCAATTTAATCAAAAATGAAACAATCAGGTTAGAAAAATAAAATATTTGACATTAGAGAGTGAAAAAAATATGATGATTACTCATTTTTTAAAATGTAATTGATTTCTATGTTCCAAGTAACATAATGTGATAGTGAGGCTGTTCCACTCTCTCCTCTTTTGTTCATCTCCTATTGTATGTGCTGGCAACCCCTGAATTTCAATAAGGTTTTTCCCCCTTCTCTGTTCCTGCTTCGTACCACAATTAGCTTTCTAAGTCTCCAGTGTGTTCAAGGAACTTATTCCAATTAACTTGGGTCAGGAGGTGGTGCAGCACACTCCTCTGACATAGCCAGATATTGAATTGCTGACAATAACTCCATTTTCTAATAAGCAAGTTGGGTTAGAGAAGGAGTTAAAAGAATGAAATATACTGATTCATAACCCATTTCCACTATATTTTTCCCAGTGTGTACTGTCAGAGGGAAAGAGAAGTTTAGGATTGATTTATGAGGTGAGTGTACATTTGCAAGTCCCATCCAGCAGCATGAGAAAAAACAAGTAGACACTCCTGCTAATAGTTTTCCATTGCTGCAGAGTTCCCACGTTATCATTCCCTACGCGTGGTGAGTGGTGAAATTTTGAGCCCTAATAAATTCTCTGTTCTAGATACCGCAGCTGTTTTTCTCCAACCTTCCAAAACATAACAGCACTCTGAAAAATATATTTTTTTCTATAAAAATACTCTACAGAGAGATTCTATCTTTTACTATGACCTAACAAAATAGTAAGTGCTTGTTTTACAATTTTTTTTTTTTTTTGGATTATAGATGTTGTTATTCTTACAACAGGAAAAGTTAAAAATGCTCAGAGACTCCTTTTCATACCTTTCAGGTAATCTTCACATTTTTCAGGGACTCGGCAGATATCTGATGATTTCAAGCTCTCCAGCCTGGAGTTGTCTAGGTTCCTGGTAATCTTCTTTCTCTCCTACAATCAAAAAATTCCTGTTCTGTCAAAAGGCACAAAATTCCAGTTATAAAATATACAAGTCATGGGGAATTCATGTACAGCATGGTGAGTATAGTTAATAATACTGTAGTGAACATGTCGTGGTTACTAAGAGAGTAAATTTTAAAACTTCTTATTATAAGAAAAATATTTTGTAGCTAGTACGGTGATGAATATTATCTAGATTTATTGTGATCATTTTGCAATATATACAAATATAGAAACATTATGTTGTAAACCTGAAAGTAATATGTTCTATGTCAAGTAAATCTCAATAAAAGCTATATATATAATTGAAATTGAAAATTTTCCTCATTTCTATATCCATGTCCAACAGTATATCTTTTTAATGTAATATATCTTTCCATTTTAATGTAAGCATTATTGAATATATGAAAATCCATCATTTATTGAACATCTGCTATTTACCAGCTGACGTTGCCTGGTGTGCATTATATTTTGTAACATGCATAAATTTTTTTTTTGTAATCCTCACTGTCTCTAAGGGTGACATTTATACTTGCATGGGTGAGGTTCAGAGAGACTAAATAACTTGGCAAGTTTTACCTAATAGGACATGGTAGAACTGGACTTTGAAACATGAACTGCTTGATTGCAGCTTTTGATTTTTTTTTCCATTTTCTATCTCAAGTCTTCCCAAATCCCAGAAAATATCATAGACTTTGGAGAAAGTTGTCTGATTTCATCCACGCATTCCTATGATATAAAATGTCTGATGTGCGCATGAATTTGGCAAGCAGAAAACTGCTGTTACAAATGTGAATTTCACAGGATATTTGTAGCTTTGGTAAATGGCAAAATTTAGCTTTTTAGCATGTCTCCAAGGGAACTCAGTATCATGGTCTATCTTCTGACATTCAAACAAAAATAGTGAAGTATATTTTTAGAATATAAACATGTCCTTACAATATGTTGCCAATAAAATCTATTTGAGTTAGTTTTTTTTTTTTTAAGATTTTACTTATTTATTCTTAGAGAGAGGGGAAGGGATGGAGAAAGAGAGGGAGAGAAACACTAATCAGTTGCCTCTTGTGCACACCTGATCTCATACACACCCTCGCCAGGGACAGATCCCACGACACAGGCATGTGCCCTGTCTGGGAATTGAACTGGTGACCTTTTGTTTTACAGGACAATGTCCAACCAGCTAAGCCACACCAGGGTCAGGGCTGTTTGAGTTAGATTTTTAAGATGCACTATTGAAATGTAAAAAAATCACCTTAGGGACTAGTGCTGTGAACTAAAGCTTGAACTAAATGGCTATCTGCTTATCAGCAGTCACACATCATCAGTGGAAAAGGAGTGCTGAGTTATTTTTTAATAGACACCTCCAAAAATAGGATTTATTTTTTTCACAGTTACAAGAATTAACTTGTATCATTTGCTAAGTCTGGAAATGTGACTTCTTTAGCAAATGCTCTGTCCACAAACTGGTTTTTCTTCTGTAACATTAACAACTATCATGAGAAAGCATATTACCAACAAAAACAACACAAGATAAAACCATCACTCCTTCCCGATTGACAGCATAGTGAGAACAGGTAAAGTTTTCTAGGCGATTATCAATGGCAGGACAGTGTCGTAACGCCCGAATACAAATTATGCAGTATAGTTTATAGTTTATAGAAGTATCTGTCGGAATGTCCTGAAAAATAACAATGATAGGTTACCAGGAAAATGCGGAAAAATTTATTATTAAATCCATCTACATTCATAAAGGTCTCCCATCTAAACACCAAATATTTCAAGTTGCATTTTGACCTTTCCTACACCTTTCACCTAGGCTCCCTTTCTTTTACAAAATGCTACAGAAAGGGGAAGTGTTGTCAATTAAGTAAAAAGGGTGTTTGCATCAACCTTTTCATGTGTGGAATTTAATGACATTTTAAGGTTAAAGTAAAAGTCAAACATCGATTTTTGTAGTGTCTTCCCCTAATGCACCTAATGAATAGAGATTTCAATAAAAACCTTTTAATCCAATTTAAACCTTCCACTATTAAAAGGCTTATTTTTTCTTTTTTTTTTCTTTTTCTCTTTTATTATCAAAAGTTCTCACACTCACACTGCCACTCAGTGAAGATGATTTGGGACAGAAAGAAATGCTTAGTCAAGATGACCTAGGGAATTCGAATCCAGAAAATCTCGACAATGATGTATTCTAACATGAGGTTTAATTAGATAAATTACATATATATACATGTCTTTTAGAAATCAGGAAAATGGAAATTTAGAATTCAGCCAATATTAGGTTAGATGATGATAGTTTTCTTTTTTTTTATTTTAAAGGTTTTATTTACTTATGTTGAGAGGGGGGAGGGAGAAGGAGATGGAGAGAAACACCTATTGGTTGCCTCTTGAACCTGGGAATGAAACCCTTAATCTAGGCCTGTGCTCTGAGCAAGAATCAACCAGCATGAGACATTTCACTTTGTGGAATGACACCCAACCAACAGAAGAGATCCAACAGGGCTGGATGTTGATAATTTTCTGGGTGATGAAAAGATGCTTAGATCTCTCTTACTTTCCTATAAGTTATAATATAGAGGATGATTATTTTTCAATCTAATATTGACTGTATTCTGTAAGATCAGAAGGATTAATATAATGAAGCACAATAGGAAAAAAAGTGTGAACAAAGAAATTGTGAGGTGTGGTAAGAAGGAATCTGGCAACACATAACAGAGAAAAAAATCAATGAAAAAGCTGTGATATAGCTGGTGCGATATCACAACTTCATATTTCACAGGCAATTTTTGTGCAGAGGGGAGCTAGCATGACTCTTTAAACAAAATTTAGACCATAGCAATTCTGATTCTTTTCACTCCATTAGAAAATTTTAAAATATCTCATCTTCCTTAGGTAAATAATATTGACTCATGTGTCTTACATGTAAAGTAATCCCAATTTTTCTTCAGAAAATTATGTTTATATTGATGCTTCTTGGTAAATTATTTGGTAAAATCCATGTGGGCAGGTTGTAGAATCACATAAAGTTTCTCTTAATAAACAGTGAGTTTGATTTTATGCCCTTTAAGTGTGAGCACTACTGGTTTTTATAGACAAAGTTAAATTTAATAAAAGCAAATGCTTCTTTCATATTAATAGTTTATAGGATCTGTGTTCAGTTACTCAGAGGCAGGCTTGTTTTCTAAATGGGAGTTCACACCTGACTTTTCCGTGAACTTCAGTAATGCACATTATTATACCGGGCCTTCAATTTTTCTCATTTAGAATGTTTATTCAGAGCAGTTAGCCCATGTTTCCAGTTCTAAAGTTAATCTCCTTTGTTTTAATTAAATGTCAGAAAACCAGAAGCACCAGTCAAAACAAGCAAAAAGAATAATTTGTTGAGCAACTTTTCGTCAATGATGTATACTTAGCTCCCCAAAGGAGAAGCATGGAAACTCCTTGATTTGAGATTGGGAAGAAAATTGCAGTGTGACTCTGAAGTCTGGATTAGCTTGCGATCGTGCATGTGTTTACACGCTTTTCTTTACCTTCGGTAATTTGTTGTTCTATCCGTCTCATATTGGTGAGAGACCTCATTTCACCGACGCCATAAAACTGAATCGCTTCCCTAATTATCCCCAAATTCTCGCTCCTCCTAGCTCCAACGGCATTTGTGAAGCCTTGAAGGGGCTGGGAGAGCTAAACATAGGATACCAGTCACACTGAAGAAAGCAAAAGTATGAAAAACTCACTCAGATAAAACTGAATTCCAAGATGTTGAAGATCCCTAGATTTCCAGAAAAACAATGGAGTGGATGCGTCATTTTTAAATGCTCATTTGTTTATTCACTTATCCAGTGATGCACTCATTTAAGAAAAGTTCATTGCATACTCACTCCGCGCCTGACCACCACCAGGCACCAGTGAGTAAAAGACAAACCAGCCCGATCATTGGCTCAAGGAGCTTTCTGCTTGTTGAGATGGACTAATAATTAGAGGCAATATCTAAGCTAAACTGTGAACAGCAAGTAGATGTTAGTCAGTGCAGGAGGGTGGAAGTAGAGAGTTTAGAGAAGTTGCGAGGTGGAATGGCTTAGGGGAAAGCCCCGGGAGGAGAGAGCCTGCAATGGGGAGTGGAAGATAATTCAGTTTGGTTGGACTACTACGGAGCAAGAGAAAGAGTTGGAGTAAACAAGGTTAGACTGGTAGGCAGAAATTTGGTTAAGAAGTTTAAAATCATTTAGGCTATGGAAAGAACGGCCAGTGTTTTAATGTGGGAATGCTTTTGGTAGATTGCATTTTAGAAAAAGTAGTCTGAAGGAACTGGGATGAGCGGACCTGAGAAGAAACGCTGCGGGGAAGCGGAGTGTATCGGAGGCTGACGCAGACCTCAGAAGACGGAGAAGCGACAGCCCGGTCGGTGCCTCCCAAAGGGTGGACTCTGGGCGAGCCGCATCGCTGTCATCTGGAAACCGGTTAGAAAGGAAGAAGTCGCGACCCAACTACAAATTATAATAAATAAAATCATTGCAGTAGAGCTTTGAAGTTTAAATTTATATGTATGTTTACCTCACAAAGTGATGTGAGGTTGAAATGAGATCATCTCCATTTTATGGGTAATTCTCAATGGTTTACTATAATGACAGTATGAGAGAATTATTATTTTTTGCCTCAATAGATATTAATTTTATTTCGAATTCCAAAGATCACAGAAAATATTAGCTCATTTTATATATATATAAATATATGTTACATATTATATAAATTATATAATATATAAATATATATATATGCAATTAAGCTTTCTCCTAAGAGCCAGTTAATAATAAAGGTAATAATGATACTGATATATTAGCTAACATGTATTTAGAACTTACTGTGTACAAGGCACTCTTCTGAGCATACTGCATGTATTAAATTACTTAATACTCATAATATCCTTAGCCAGCAGATGTATTATCATTCCATTGTATGGAGAAGTAAAATGAAGGAGAGAGAATTTTAAATAGCTTGCTAACATTTTTATAACTAGTCAGCTTCAGAGCTCAGATTCAAACCTTGGTTATTTGTTCATATATGTAATCACTCTGAGGTTCTGTTGGAAACTAGTTGAGATGTGCTGAGAGAATGGAGTTTTAATCCACTGTTGGAGAGCAAATAAGTGTAATTTTTAGAAACAATAAAGGCCAGGAAATCAGGATGGTCTATGTGTTTGTGTGTGTGTGCTTGTTTCAGAGGGCGCCAGGGGTGCTGGGCAAGCCAGATCAGAATGAGGTGAGAAGGTACAAAATAATAAATTCAATTTGCTTTGCTAGCAAGTTTCTGTTCCAACCCTAACATTATCAATGAATAAAAACTGAGTTTAGAGTCTCGTCTTTATATAAAATTTCAAAACACACAGAGAAGAGCCTTATATTGTATAACAGGGATCATACTATTTTTCACAGGGCTGTTATGTTAAATAAGAATTTATATATGAAATGACAATGATTAATAGCAACAAGTAGTCAAATGATAAGCCATTTCAGTTAATTATTAATGTCAATAGATATTTAACATGGCTACTTTGGACAAGTTATATATAATACATTTTCTAAAAGCTAGAGGGTAGTGAAAGACAATTATCACTAAAAATATACTGAAATATCAAACTTGGGAATTGGGAGTTTGTCATGAATTTGCAAGTCTTAAGGGATAATGTGATCGAACATTGATAAAATGTTGCATTAAGTTGTTATTGTTTCTGTAACAAAATATGTCCCACAACTTTAGAAGCTTAAGACAATACAAATGTATTAGTTTAAAGTTCTGCGAGTTAGAAATCTGTTTGGTGACTGGCTTCTCGTCTGAAGGCTTGACTAAGGAAGAGTCTATTTTGAGGCACAGTCAGGTCGTTGGCATCATTCAGTTCCTTACAGTCATAAAAGCATAATCTCCATTTCCTTGTGGACTGTCAGCCAGGAGATGTGCTCAGCCCTTGAGTCACCTGCGTTCTTCGCTCTGTGGCTGCCTCTATCTCTAGCAGAACCTCTCTCACATTTCCCTTTTAAAGGGCTCACCCGAGTAGCTCAGACTCATCCACGATAATCTCCCTATTTTAAGATCAGTTAGTTTGGGAAATTAGTTACATCTTTGACATCTCTTCCTAGCAGAACCTAGATGAATGTCTGATTAACTGGGTAACATTGTATGTACATCAAGGGGAGGAAATCCTGAGGAATCAACTTGGAATAGAATTCTGCCTCTTACAGGGGCCATTCAGTGCTTCCCATTCCTGGAATACTCAATCAAGTAGCTTTTGAAATGTTCTGCTTGGTCCAGTGACTTAGGCTGTTCGCCATGTCTACCACTTTTTGTAAGGAAGCCCCCTTGCATTTACCTGCAATGGTCATTGATGAGTGCCATTTTCCAAATACAAAAGAGTGTGGCAAGCCTAGTCCAGACAAGTCCCGACACATATTCTATAGACATATTTTTTATATTCCTTAGCCTGAAACTGGTATTCATTCCCAAAATGCTGATTCTTTTTTCTCACACACCATTAAAAAAAATCAGGGTTTGTTTATTACACAGTTGGAGTCACAAACTGGGTGAAATAAAATTAAGCATTCATAGATCGAAAGAACATCACTTAGATTCTAGATATTAGGTAGGGACAGAAAGATGTGTTCAGATATGATGACTAACATTTCTTTCCCGAAACTCATCATGAGGCATCAGAGTGTTCAGATTTAAGTGAAACAAAGATTGGCATTCAGCATAAAGTGAGAGATTTAATATTAGTGATGGTTCCATGATCATTCAGTGTTTTCTCAGTAAGAATTTATATAGCAGCTGCTCTAACAATGGCTTAGAAGAATGTCAAAGTGGTGTTCATTATACTATCTGGATCAGAATACCTGAGAATAAGTGTTAAAATGCAAATATGTTGGCCTCTCCAAAGACTTCCCAAATCAAAATCTCCAGAAATGGACTTCAAGAACCAATCTACTTTCTAACAAACTTCCCAGGTAATTCTAAACGTCACTGGTTTGAAAAGCTGGGAATTATTAAAATTATTTCTAATTCATTTCAATTTATTTTCATAAAGTTTGACTATGTAAAGCATTACAAAGAGAGTTGGAAGAATGGATTAAGCCTCAAGGTTTAATCTCTGAATCATCCCTCCTGCTTTGGAAAGTGTTCCGATAGCTTACGGCCCAGATCTGCTATCAAACAACACATTCTCCTCCTGAGTCATCAGTAATGTTTTGTTCCAACAGAGATGTTACAAGTCATAGAGACCAATTTTCTTATGTTACAGATAAGAAAATTGAGGCCTAGGAGGCTTGTGACTGAACTCGAAGTCATCCTGACCTTTCATGGGGAGATAAGGCTTTGGAAACAATGTTCAAGATTTACATTCCAGTGATCTTGTCAATCCTCTGTACTGCCCACATTTTTTATGTGAATCTTGCCAATATTGAAATACTCTCCGTAAAAAAAAAAATTGTTAATATTTAGCACACTCACCCATGACCATGGTTTCTTCTTGAAGGCAGATAACCATGGCTTTTTAAAACTTTGACTCATAATACCGCATTTTGATTTATAACCAGCTAAATACAATATTCAGCACTTAATATTCCATATGCCATTCTTAATACTTTAAAATCTCATTTTATTTTATATGCAATTTTAAATAATTTAAGTTGCAGGTGTCTAACACTTTGGATTTATTTAGGTTGCCATATTTCTAAGTATATTTTCTTTAGTTTAAATAATATTGAACTTCAAAAAAATTTTTTTATCTCACTGAATGGTAATGCTTATGTTTTCGCATCATTAATCTCTTATTTCTCTATCTACTTATCTATCTATATATCTATCTATTGTAAGGATACACAAAATAAATCAAAATTCATGGCATTGGAGTATGACAAAACATTTTTAAAAGCCTCTCCTTTCTGATAATAGTTACGTTTATAGTGACTATCCTAAAACAGAGGCTCATCACATTTATAAGTAAGTGATTAATAAAAATGATTACTTAAAAATATCCTTCCCACCCAGATGATGTGATTCTAACACAATATCTCTTACTTTGAGCTTGAAAAACATTGTGAAACTGGGTATTTTTAGATTATGTGGATTCATAATTGAAGAAAGAGAAGGAACCGGAGGTGTAGTAGAAGTAGGATTATATTAGTGAAGCCAATTCTGAACCTAGACATCCAGACTGGCCTCCAATTTTTACTATATTGCAATATTCTTGTCAGTTTATCTTGTTATATAGCAGGGTTGTCACTAATCTCAGTTTTACATTCTGATGCTAATAAGCATTTTTTCCAAAATTAAATATGTTTAGGGGCTTAAAGGGTTATCAGTCATTGCACACAACTGAATAATTAAATAAAATTATTTCCCTCCAGTTGGGGTAAATTTATTTGAGAGTTTTGACTGATGGAAGAGAATGGAGCAAGAATGTTTAGAATAAAAGTATTTGGGGAGACTGGTAAGTCTGGCCAGTGTGACATAATCAGGGTCTTGGAACAATATGTGGGGAGAAGGAAGCCATAGCGGATTCTTGGAGGTAAGGATGTGTCTGCGTGTGTGAGACAGAAAGGGAGAGAGAAAGAAAAGAGAGGAGAAGAGAAGAGAGAAAGCAGAAAGAGACACAAAAAGGATAATAGGGAGATGCTTGCCAGTTCCCTGGCTCTCATCCCAGCTTCAATGAATGCAATGGATTCAAATCCATTTACTTTCCAAGAAAATAAAATTCAATTCAATCCCCAAAATACAGCCATTGTATTCCTAGTATATGCAAAGCATTATAACAACTTAGGAAAAACAAATAAATAAACAAGCAGTCCTAATTTGTTTCACTTCTTTATATTTCTTCCAAATATGATATATTTTTCAATGTATATAATCATAAAGCCACAGAACTTTTATCACTAGGAGAAACTCACATATCACAGATTCTAATTCTCTCAGCCCACAGAACAAGTAGCGGAGTCCAAAGGAGGTGAAGTGATTTATCAAGAGTCCCAGAAAAATCTTCTGGTACTATTCACCCACCTGAAATAGACTTAAATAACTGAGAAGAAAAATTGGTGAAAAGATAGGCCAAGAGAATATTATGATTGCTATGGTCCCAACTTTGTTAATGAATAACAAATTTAATTGTATGTATAACTTGCTACAGAATCTCTTTGATCCTAGCTTGGCTCTGCAACACAGCTGTGCACTATCGATTCATCTTTCCTAAATGTGAAACTTTAGCAGGCCTCTCTTTCTTCTTAGGAATTCTTCAATTTCCCTAACTCTCTGTGAAAAAAAAATTCTTTTGAGAAAATTAGCCAATCAGTATCACTTTCAAAGTCATCTTCAGAGTGGATGCTACACTGACACTTCAGGCACTAAAGCACTAGATCATAATCAAGGCCAGTTGGAAATCCTCAGCATTGCCAAGGAGCCTGATGTTCCACTCAGAGCGAGGGCCACGTTCTCTGTTGCGATTGTTAAGTACCAGCTGCCAGTTTGCAGTGGCTTTTACAAATTTCTCTTGAAACGATTAGGAGGCAACTCAAAGAGGACCTGAGATATATCAAACAAATTATCTGGTTAAAACACCTAACGTCTAAACCCTCATCATTTTCACTACAGAAGTGTATGTTATTTCCATACCAAGCCACAGAAGCCTTTACTTAACCCTTTAGTCAGTCAACTCAATTTAGGAATATTCCCCTCATCAAAGGAATGTGATACAAAAACATGCTTGTCATCCAGCAGCCCCCATTTGCTCCAATCCCACAAATTTCTCTAGAACTCCCTCCTGGTGAAAACCTCTGCCTCTCAAACCTGTTCTTTAATATCACCTCCTCAGTTTCAGTGTAGAATGAGTCCTAATGTACAATGAGTTCCAGAGGAAGGACTAAAAAGATTACGAATTTCCCAGCATAAGTGTCTTTTCTGCTGCACTTTTTAAAACCAAGATGACAGGTGCCCACTCAGCCGTCAGGGTACCAGCTACATGACAGTTATGCAATCATGAAATCCTAGGGCCCAAATTACACAAGCATCTTTCCTCGTCTTCTCAACCAAGTGACCCCATAACTAACTATCCTGTCCTGGAGCAGGCCAGGATTTAGGAACTCAAGGCTGAACCTTGTAATTTTCTTGCCGGAATTTAACAACAAATAATTACAATGCATCAAATTTTCTGTCTAAAGTTTGAATGTTATTTTTTGTTTAGAAATACAGAAAAATAACAGATGTATTAACTTGCTAATCATTCTTCCTAAAGTGCATGGCCAGCTATCACAGATAAACATAGAAGGGAACATGGTACTGAAGTGGAAGGGAGGGGAATCACAGGATAGACAGGACTTGGCTCAAACCCTGGTTACATTCCAATTAGCTTTTTGACATGGGGAAGATCAGTTATCTCTTTTAATCTGTCTATTTATAAAATAATATTGATACCAACTATGGTATAAGTCATTTGTCCAGATTAAACTATTTAAGATATGTGGAGCACAGAACCTATCGTGTATGAAGGTACCAAAAAATAAGTGATAATTAGTCCTTAAATTTCCAATTTCTTCTTCAGAAATTAAAAAAAAAATTGAACAAAATAATGCTTAATATGAACATACAGCAACTTTTAGGCACAATTACTCTAGAAATACTGTGGTATTTAGATAAAAGCAACATGAAAAGATTTTCACTGTTCATTAATGCATCATCCATTATAAATGTAACATAAAGAATCTATTTATGGACTAAATTGTATATTCCTGATATCCAGAGTGAGTTATTTTTTCTTCAGATTTTGTTTCAATATAACATAATAAGATTTAACACTCAAATGCATAGGTGAAGTTCTACATAAAAAAATATGTACTGCAGAATTTTACTTAAACATCTATTGGGTAAAAATAAATAAATAGGTAAAAGTTGCCTAATTCAGCAAAATGCTTGATATCATAAACTTGGTGTTTTGTGTTTGGGAACTTAGCAGAAATCAAGGCAAACATCTGTCAATTGTTTATATAGGTGGCAAAATTTGCCTCTCCAGGAATATTTGTAGCATCTGAGGTCCCTCAGAAACACACAACTATTCCAAGTTCGAAGTAGTTCATCCAAGAAAATATTAGTGTCAGGGTAAAGGGCAGAAAAAGCTGATCCAAGAAAACAGAATGTGCTGGGAAAACTTTGCCTCTGCGGTCTCTCTACCTGAGGCCTGCTGCTGCTTTTTGTGACCGTGGCTTCTGCTTCCCTCTACTTGCTAGAACTTTCAGGACTGTCTCTCACTGGTGAGACTGAATCTAGAACCTTGCTCTCAGGGATTCTGGGATATAAAATTATTAGTCTTCTATCCCCTGAGATACAGGAGAGAGCATGAAAGGGAAATAATTTAGTTATCTAAAAATAATCTATCACAGCAGTGACAAAATATCAGGACATGGTCTCACACTGAACTAAGAAGAATGGAACATAAGATAAAAGGTAATTATAGGGAGAATATAATAAGTCACTATACGCATCCCTATAAATATTTGGGTTTACTTATTTAGATTTTCTTAAAGGGCAATCCTGGAAGAAACATACTATTGTATATAGGGAATAAAGTTGAAAGATTTAATCAACAAGTGGAAAAAGAACTGATATTCCAAAGCTTACTCTTTTTCCGAGTACTGTTTCTCAATGCGTTCAATAAAGTGGTGGTGCATACGTGTGAAAATGTGAGCTTTTTCCATTTCCTACGTTTGGCACTGATTTATGAAAATTTAGAATAGATTCTTTTAACTTGAACTTTCCCTCCCCCTCTATAATTAAACATGTGCAGATACACATACACAGAAACACAATCATGTGTATACATACACACACATACAGGACCAGGCTTGATTATGTTTTCATATGCAGAAGACAGAGCAGATGGTAGAAACTGTGAATTCCCAGCAACAGACTTTGAGACAACAATATTTTTCTAGCAAAACAACAAACACACCACTCATGTAAACTGATCAATATATAGCTCATTAAGTAATATATAACTCATTAAATAATCCAAATATTTCTAGCAATATATTAAATAATTAAATCAGTGGTGATCCAGACAAAGTTAATAATACATTTTGCATGATCTCCATCCTCAGATCATTTTAGTTTTCCAGGGAAGATAAAAGAAAAATAAAGCAACTTAATTATTTCTGGCAAAAAAACCCCTCAAAACAGACAAAATAAAAAGAATACACACACACACACATATTTTAAAGACAGAAGAAGGAGATACATATAGCTTACTTTATACAAGTGAAAATCTAAACAAAATCAATCAAACAAAGAAGATGCTTCTTACCAGTCACAAAAGTACCCTAATATAGATTTTTTTAGATTTAGAAAGCACAGGATCATGTGCACACACACAGAGTAAAAATACACCTTTATTACCCAAGGAAACAATAAGAAATAAGCCTCCAGGACAGTATAAGAAATAAAATACTCAATGAGCTGAGATATTAAGGGAGAAATTGATATTGCTGTATAATTTGCTTTATTATATCAGAGACTATGTAAACAGCTTCAGGCTGATTCAAATATACAAATAAATAATGAACTACCAGACTGTCAAACTATCCTCCAGATGTAATGGAGTGTACTGGTCAGAGCTGCTAATTCAATTAATTAAATCAATGATTAGGTGATCATGAAACGGAAAAACTAGAAAACAAAAAAGAAAAATCTAGATCACAAAAGAATTTGCAGAGGTCAATCTTCCTTCTCTTGACAAGATTTCCTGTAATGCAAAAAAGTTTTGTTTTGGGTTTTGTTTTGTTTTTTACATTTTGCCTAAATTTACTCTGTTCCAGGTATGCTCCACTGATTATAACATTCAGAAAATGTTGTCTTTTATAAAATCTTGCCTTAATTTCCATATTTTTCTTCTTATCTCTTTTTGAAAAGCAAGACAAAACCATGATCACCTAAAACAATATGGAAGATTTGGTCTGCAGTAGGGTTTTTTGTGTAGAGTTATAAATGACGTTTTTCCTCTGTTCTTAAAAATTTAGATTTAAGTTTTAGAGTGTCAAAAATCAGCCTAATATCACTATCTATGATTAGCTTCAGAATAGCGGCTTGTACTAGCAAATTTACATGATCCAGAAAAAAATATTGATTTCCTCCCACAAAACCACCAGCCTAATCTGTTGATCACGCGAAGAACAGCTTATTACTACAATAAGGAAGCACTCCACCTTGACAGAGTTAGTAGTTGTTCAGAGGGGAAGCTGAGTTTGGAAAATCATAGAATTTACAGTTTCTGGTTGGAATAGTTTAAGTTGGGTCTTTCTATGGGGAATTTGATTGGCATTGACCAAATATTGTATTACAATAAACAGCTTTTGATTAATGGACATAGTGAGGATACATTCTTGAGTAAAGAGTTTGATAAGCAAGCAGGTTACCTTAGTAGAGTCACCTATTTTCCCAAGGTCTCTACCTAGATGTACAAGTTATTCTTTTGATAAGTAAACTGGTTTAACAATCTATTGCTTGGATTCATGGTATTTGAGGCTAACAAAAAAGTATTTACTGGTTTACAGCTTTAACTTCTTGGATAAAATTTTTTTAGAACAAATAAGAGAATTATGTTGATGTAAGAACCCTACTCATGATCTCCATAAGGAGGCTACAAGGCTGGAAGATTTCAGTTTTCACTACTGAACTCACATGATCCAGAAAAATCAATATATCATTATATTTCGAGATATACCATAGTCCTTCATGAAGAATACAGAACCACCTTCTTATGCTCAGAGTTACACCAAGAACACAAAGTTGATAAACGTGAAAAACCGAAGTCATGAGTTTAATGTAAATTTGCCCATTCAATCCCTAAAGACCTTAAGCCAACACAAGCACAAGCCAAGGCACAGCAGTGGAAGGTTGACCTTTCTTCCTCCCTCTGAAGCATGTGATATAAGAGCTGTACTGGCCAATATCAAAATAATTTTCAACTCCTGCAGCCCTAAGGAGGTGAGATAGAAGACAGAACAAGGTGTAACTGCAGAAGCTACAGGACTTTCTTTTTGTACAAAGAGACAGACAACCCTTAGGACAAAAAGTGGAGCAAGGCTTCCAGACCACATCTGTTTCTCCCTTACTATGATTCAGATGACTCAGAGCTCATCACAGTAATGTGTGATGGAGGAAGGGTGCAGGTCAGCCAAGGGCAGAGTTTTTCAGCCTCATCTCAGTCCTGTGAGTACAGAGGTGTAGTAGCGAGGGAAGTGGGCTATAGACAGGACAGAGCAGAACAGTCATCTCTGTGATCTCAACTGTAGTGAAAGAACATTTAGATCCTTTCATCACGACTTGGCAATTTCTCTGAGAGGGTGGAAAAAGGAAAAAAATTATCTCTGTATAAAAAGAGATAACATTTAGATTCATGCTAGATTTGGATTATATTTCTTTGTGCTTGGCTGATACATATATGATAAATTTACAGCATATGAAATAGAGAAAAATGCTTGCATTCTCTAAGAGTAGTACATTTTCTCATATAATTATGAAGGTATAGATATACAAAGTTTGTGATAGGATGCAAGTCCAGAAAATTAACTTAATGGCCTGGATCGGGTCATATTTTGACTTTTGTTTTTGATTTAAAATTTACTTAAAAACATCCAATATTTGTATAACACCATTTTAATGTAAAATGCCTTTATTTCTGTTGCCAGGATTTTCAACATGTAGAGAAAACATATCCAAAGCAAATGTAAAATAGTAAGAGAGAAAAATGTGTTACATGTTGGGGTCAGTAATGTTTCCAGAGAACCACAGAGTAAATGCATATACGCTCAAGCATTACACAATACATAATTAACTCTCCAAATATATTATGAGTGAACTATAGAACATGAAAAAATATCTAAAATTATTATTCTTGTCACAAATTCTACTTTGCAGCTGGCCTAAAGTGACACTTATTTGATACAAAAATAATATGATGTAACCATCAAAAGAAGTCTAGTAGGTGAAGACTTTTGGAAATGACTGAGAGGCCAGTAGGTGATTGTGAAGCTGAATTTGATAGTTTCAGATAAATATTATTCACAATTTAAAAGAAATGTAAACATCACCTTTCTTTTATTAATAGTGTATTTAGAAATAAATTATTTCTTTCCCCTCAAAAATGCTCAATGGACTTCTAAATTCTCACTTAAATTATGTTTTTAATTTTGTAATTTTATTTTTTAATATAAACAGATGAAGACAATCAAAATGTGAATAGTTTTATTCTTTTTTAGTTTTATTTTACTGATTATGCTATTACAGTTGTCCCAGTTTTTCCCCCTTTGCCCCCTTGTACCCAGTATCCCCCACTCTCTCAGGCAATCCCCACATCATCGTTCATATCCATGGGTCAGGTATAAGTCCCTGTGTATAAGTCCATTTCCTATTCTGTACATTACTTCCCCATGGCTCTTCTGTAACTGCGTATTTGTACTTTTTTAATCCCTGCACATCTTCACCCATTCCCTTTCACCCTCTCATACTTGACAACCATCAAAATATTCTCCCTATCCATGATCCTGTCTCTGTCCTTCTTGTATGCTTAGTTTGTTTTTTAGATTCAATTGTTGATAGATATGTATTTATTGCCATTTTATTGCTCATAGTTTTTATCTTCTTTTTCTTAAGTCCCTTTAACATTTCATATAATAATGGTTTGGTGATGATTAATTCCTTTAGTTTGTTTGTTTGTTTGTTTTGTCTTAGGAGATCTTTATTTGCCCTTCAATTCTAAATGATAGCTTTGCTGGGTAGAGCAATCTTGGTTGTGTAGGTCCCTGCTATTCATGACCTTGAATATTTCTTGCCAATCCCTTCTAGCTTGCAAGGTTTCTTTTGAGAAATCAGCCAAACTCTTATGGAAACTCACTTGTAAGTAACTAACTGCTTTTCTCTTGTTACTCTTAAGATTCTCTCTTTATCTTTAAACTCTGGCATTTTAATTATAATGTATCTTGGAGTGGACCTGTTTGCATCCATCTTGTTGGGGATTTTCTGTGCTTCCTGGACTTGCATGTCTATTTTCTTCGCCAGATTAGGGAAGTTTTCTTTCATTATTTTTCAAATTGATTTTCAATTTCTTGCTCTTTCTCTTCTCCTTCTGGCATCCCTATGATGTGAATTTAGAGTGCTTGAAGTTGTCCCAGAGTCTACTTACACTATCCTTGTTTTTATTTGGATTCTTTTTTCTTCTTATTGTTCTGGTTGGTTGTTTTTTGTTTCCTTATATTCCAAATCATTGATTTGATTTTTGGCCTCATGTCAAAATGTCAAAATGATGATAAATGACAAAATTTGCCACATTAAAAGTACCTAATAATTTATTTTGTTCAAATATATTCTATAATGAATCAGCACATTTGATTCATATTTACACTAATTTATTTTCAACCTCACCTGTGGTCATGTTTATTGATTTTTAGAGAGAGGGTAAGAAAGGGAGAGAAACATCAATGTGAGTGAAATACATCAATAGATTGACTCTTATATGTGCCCTGATCAAGGACCAAACCCACAACCTAGGCATGTGCCCTGACCAGCAATCAAATGTGAGAATTTTTTATTTATGGGACAGCAGTCCAATCAACTGAGCCATACCAGCCAGGACTCATGCTTATGCTAATTTTATAAAATAATGTCAAAAGGAAAGAAAATATTCAAATAACTTATAATGCACTGTTATACTGACTAAAAATGGTTACATAGCTGAATGAAACAAGAATACTGGCAATCAAATCTTGCCACAGCAATTAAGAGATGGAGGATGGTGAAGTTAATATTTGTCCCTGGCATCCTAAACTGCAGTTTGCAGCTCATTGACTCTACCTCATTACTTCTCTAAATAATTAAAACTAGGTAAGCAACATGAGAGCATAGACTTTGTCGGAATTTTTCAGTCTATATTCTCTTGAGTCATTCACTTGTAACATATTTGGCCTATGATGAAGTTTGTAAAATTAGGAGGGATACATAATTTTTATTCATTTTACACAACATTTTTACTCATTATTTATTCTTTGCAATAGGTATAGCAGATAATAGTTATACATAATAGAACTATATCCATGACCTGGCAGTGGGACAAGTGAAGAAAAAGCTGGATCCAGAGACTGTGAACCTCAGAGGGAAGACAATTAAACAAGGCATCAAGAAAAAAGGAGAGACTTCCAGCCAAGATGGAGGCATAGAAAGATACACTTTCCTTCCTTGTACAACCAAAAGAAGGACAACAACCAATTTAAAAACAAAAAACAACCAGGACTGATAGAAAATTGAACTGAATAGAAATCTGACATCCAAGGTGTTAAAGAAGAAACATTCATCCAGACAGGTAGGAGGGGTGCAGATGCACAGCTGGGGTGGACAGAACATGCAGCAAGATGGCTGGGAGACCAGGCTTTCCCACACTCAGGTGCAGATAAACCAGGGGGAACAACTGGGAAGTGAAACAGACCATGCATCCAGGTTTCCAGCATGGAGAAATAAAGTCTCAAACCCCCCAACTGTAAAAGTCTGTGGGGGTTGCAATGGTGGAAGAAACTCCCAATCTCATAGGAGAGTCTTTTGGAGGGACCCAAAGGGACCTAGAATGTACACAAACCCACCGACCCAGGAATCAGCACCAGAAGGGCCCAATTCACTTGTGGGTAGAGGGAGAAGTGACTGAAAGCAGGATGATAGCTGGGCAAGCAGCATTTTTCTCTCTGCGACACCTCCCCCACATAGACAGCCACAACCCAGCAAAGTGGGTTGCCCAGCCCTGGCAAACATCTAAGGCTTTGACCCTACCATGTAACAGGTGTACTGAGACAAAGAAATATGGTCCAAATGAAAGAACAGATCAAAACTCTAGAAAAAAACTAAGGGACAAGGAGGTGGCCAACCTATCAGATGAAGGGTTTAAAACACTGGTAATTAGGATGCTCACAAAAATGATTGAGTATGGCTGCAAAATAAAGGAAGAAGTGAAGGCCAAGCAAAGTGAAATAAAGAAAAATATACAGGGAACCAAGAGTGAAGGGAATGAAGCTGGGACTCAAACCAACAATTTGGAACAGAAAGAAGAAATAACCATTCACCTTTAATGAATGAATGAACAAGAATTCAAAAAAATAAGGAGCGGCTTAGGAACCTCTGGGACAACTTTAAATGTTCCAAGACCTGAATCATAGGGGTTCCAGAAGGAGAAGAGGAAGAGCAAGAAATTGAAAACTTATTTGAAAAAATAATGAAGGAAAACTTCCCCATTCTGGTGAAGGTAATAGACATGCAAATACAGGAACCTCAGAGAGTCCCAAAGAAGCTGGACCCAAAGAGGAACGCACCAAGACACATCATAATTAAATTACCCAAGATTAAAGATAAGGAGAGAATCTTCAAAGCAGCAAGAGAAAAGGAGACAGTTACCTACAAAGGAGTTCCCATAAGATTATCAATTGATTTCTCAAAAGAAACCTTATAGGCAGGCAAGAAGATGCTGGAAAGAAGTATTCAAAATCATGAAAGGCAAGGACCTACATCCAAGATTAATCTATCTAGAAAAGCTATCATTTAGAATGGAAGGGCAGATAAAGAGTTTCCCAGATAAAGTTAAAGAAGTTCATCACCAAGCCCTTATTATATGAAATGTTAATAGAAGTCATCTAAGAAAAAGAGAAATATCAAAACTATGAACAGTAAAATGAGAACAAACTCACAATTATCAACAACTGAACCTATAAAACAAAACAAAAAACCAAAAACTAAGCAAACAACTAGATTAGGAACAGAATCACAGAGATGGAGATCTCATGGAGGGTTATCAGTGGGGAAAGGGAGGGGGGAGAATGGGAGAAAAGGCACAGGGAATAAGAAGCATAAATGGCAGGTACAAAATAGACAGGGGAAGGTTAAAAGTAGTATAGGGAATGGAGAAGTTAAAAAACTTATATGTACGACCCATGGGCATGAACTAAGGTGGTGGGTAATGCTGGAAGGAGGGAAGTGCAGTGGGGAGGAGGACAAAGGGAAGAAAAAAATGGGACAACTGTAATAGCGTGATCAATAAAATGTACTTAAAAATAAGGAAAAATTATTCTGGGTTCCAGGTAGCAGGGGAACCAGTCCATTGCCTAGAAATGATTATATCAAGGAAAAAGATGGCAGGTCCCAGACTGTTCAGAGCATAGCATGGAATGGAGGCTGTGTATAAAGTTAACTAGTTCCAGCTCCTAAGAACATAATCACCCAGGAATTATAAACAATGGTGGGAGGTAATGCTATCTGTGAGCACTTGCACAATTATTATTAGTGTGTTATATATTCCTGAAAGATTCATTAGAGTTTGGCTTCTGCTATTGATTCTAAAAGTATGGTCCCAAATTTGGGAAAAATATTTTCTAAATGATATTACAAATAAGCAGTAAGAGGAACCTATAATAGAACAGGTTTGGCTTCATCTTTTTAAAATATAAATACTAAATTGTTATTTATTTTTTAATAAAAATAAACACATTGTAGTGTGGATTGGTAGGTGTGACTAAAAAGAAATAAATAAGCATAAATTTTAAATCCCTATCCTCCTTTATCATTACTTTCATTAGGAAATAGATAATTATTTTCCTCCATCATGAAGCACTAAATTATATACTTCTAAATTAAATATTATACTTAATATGTAAAAGGTAAGCAGTAATATGAACACATATCAGATATATAATTGGGAATGATAACCATGCTAGCAATGTAACCATACATTGTAATTATTATAGTACTCAATGCAAACCAAGATAAGTCCTTCCTAAAGAGAATCCTATTGCATCCTCAGGCTTGGAAAAGTTACTTTTTTTCTAAGGGCTAATATCTAGTGAATAGCAGAGCCAGTTTCTAAACGAGAGACTATTTGATTCTAAAGTCCATTACATTATATATCTGAAAAGCTTAAAATACTGATTTCTAAGTAGTTATCAGTGAATGAAAGTCCATTTATAATAGCCATATTTATCACTTTATCACTCTAAAAATCACATATAGGTCGGTTTTTTTCTATATATGGTTAATTAAATATATCATAAACAAAATAATTTTTGTGCTTATTTGAAGAGATATAGTACTTGATAGCTAGAATTGTTTTTATAGAACATTTAGCTTCCTTACTGTTAACATGTTACTGTGTTACCCTTGAAACACATACTGTTTAAGAAGAATTTATTTATCAATGCTATAACCTAGCTACTAATTGGAATTATGGTATATATTTTAGGTAGTTAGTTAATAGAAATTCTCCTATGTCTCATTTTCCATAAATTATCACGATTTAAAATGAGCTATGTCTACCTAATATGTGTTAATTAATTTAAATGTATTTAATTATAGACTCATGCTGTGTATCTGTGCAATAATTTAATGATCTGATCAACAAGAACATCTAGATAAATTAGGACAGCTTCTTGCCTTAGCGAATTCACCAGTGTTGCTGTGTCTCTGTCCAGGACACCTAACTGAAAGGTTTCAGCAGAAACTCTTTGGGCTATTCATTTTAAAAGGAAGATTTTGAGGGACTAGTGTTCCAAACCCAAACAATCAAGAAAAGGAAGGAATCAGAGACCAGAATCAGAGTATCATCTTGTGATGAAAAA